>APFE030346689.1:16503-40831 GCA_000404065.3 Pinus taeda | reverse complement strand
TAGGGCCTCAAAAACGGCTCCAGAAGTTTACGAACCACGAAAAAACTGCTAAAAATAGTTAAATTGTGCTATAATAAGAAACTGAAAAAAACTGCATGAAGCACTAGAGGGGATCCAAGTCGAATTAGCGGGTGGCCACCAATATCCACTTGGATCAGTGAAGATGTGAACAATCTTCTTACCCATATATGTTTTACGTTAATTTTTTTCTATGTGAATGTTTGTGGCCTCTCAATGAGTTTGAGATTCTTACCTCAAGTATAAGAGGGTTCAAATAAAGTGGTATGTTTATGTTCTTAAAATTTAAGGTTTTTGATTGCTTTAAACTTCCCATAATGGGAACGTGAATCCAGATACTAGATATGCTGAATAATAATTTGATGACCGTGAAGTTAAGAACTTGTTGATCTTCTTATAGTGTAAAAAAAATACAAATGTTGAATTACTTTTATGGAAGTACTAGAAGATAATGTTGCCTTTCCTTGTCATATTGCTCAAGGTTGCAAGTATTTTGGGAAGGATGATGGTTCATCCTATATTGTGCAGTTTGGTGATGACATGCACTGATTTTCAAATAATTTGTTATATTAAAAAAACAAATATATATATATATATTCCGTAGAAAAAAATTGTAATTTTATTCATAGTGATAAAATTACATTTTCTAGATGCATGAAGCATATGTAGATGGTTGTACCTGTAATGAAAAGCAGCGACAGAAATAAACAAAATAGAAGATGGATGTTCCTATAATGACAGGAAACAATAGAAAGAACAAAAAAGAAAAAAATAAGTTCCAACAAGCCTAAAAGTTTCTGCCCTTCTTCTTCTCCATCCGTCGCCAACCTCCAGTGTCGGGAGTGGGTGTAATGATAGCTAGCTGATTTTCCGTTTGGATCAATGGAATTTCGTTGTCAGATTCCGAGCCCTCTGATCCATGAGTTCGTTTGATGCCGCTTACTTCCATCAGTGGCTCTTGTTGTAGATCTGAAATGTGTGGCCCGAAATGAGTAATTGGGGCATTCCCTTCCTGAGTGTATTTCTAGCTCGTTTAAGTATCTGATTCTGTCTAGTTCTCTATAGGATCCACATTTATGTCTTCTTCTTCCAACGGGTCGGTATGCTGCCACCCTCTGGGATTTTTTTGTTGTTTCTTGGTTCTCTTGGGGTCCTTTCGAGCAAATGGGCAATCATATTGAAGGTTCCCTGTTTGCATACAACCCCTGCACCAAAACGCTATGTTCTCGTAGTCGAGCGGTTGTATCCATTGAGAATTATTGAAGTTCAGAGTGATGTGAACAGGTAGCCCTTGACTGAGGTCCACTTCTACACATATTCTGGCAAATGTAAATATTCCCTTGATAGCCCTGTCGTAATCCATTTTTAAGAATTTCCCCAGGGAGTTCCCAATGTCATTTAATACTTTGTGATTCCAAAAATGTAGAGGGAGACCATGTAGCCTTACCCATACAGGCATCGTTGAGACTTTCATTGTATTGGCGTCGAGATCAGAAAACCAGGGGGTGATGAAGAGGCCAACACTGCCCCAGAACCAAGGCCCATAATTGATAATGCTGTCTCGTTCTTATTCTATGTTAAATATAACTATAAAGAACCCTTTTGGGCATAGGTAAATTTCATAGTTAGATGTCCATGCTGAAAAGATCCATTGGTGCAGAGCATCTGATTTTGGCCAAAATCCATTAAATCTACAAATAACTGCTTTTTTGGATAGATCTGTATGTAGACAAGTTACCTCTGGCAAAGATACTTGTAGTGTTGGTGATTTTGGATTTTGTTCAACAATGTAAGGGCCTGGTAGCTCTGGTGGAGGTGTTGGTTTATTTTTCATTTTTTCCTTCCCTTTCACTACATCCCAAAAGGAACCTGTATTTTTAGAGCTCGTTCCAGTGCTTCTGCCGCACAGGCGGAGATTTAGAATAATGGTTGAATCTTTGGCAATGCCGTAGTACTGTAGAGTTTGGTTGTCTTGCAGATTGTATCCTAAATATATGAGGTTTTGATATTATGCTAGGGTTCCAAGGTGTCCCTGGATCTCTTTTTTTAACGCATGGATGCTCGTTCCCTTACTGAGCCGCATGCAAAAGTGTTTTCCCCCAATCGATTTGATGAATATCTAGATCGGACCTGCATCCATACGGAGTAGTTCGGTCCTATGAAAACCTCGTTGTGTTGGATCTGGTAGTTCCTCTTTGAATCGAGATAGATCTACCTTATCCAGTTCCCGGTTCACTGGTTTGCAAGCCATATCTGGTGGAAGGATAGCATATCTAGGGTTTATATCTCTTCCCACTGTGGAAGAGAACTGTCCGCCTCCAAACAGCCATTCTCTAGTTGCTGCCTTATCAGATCCAATGTGTAATCTGGCAGATCCAGGGCATTCAATAGTCATGTCGTGTGATATGCATGATCCAAACCCAATGACGCACCATTGCCCATTCTGTTGACCAATCGCCCTGAAGATATGAAGAACTGGGTCTTGACTGTTTTCCTTGTCTATCTTCGAGTGCTTGCGGATGGCTAAAATGGGTTGAGTGGTGTCAAGGCCTCAGATCTAGCTAGTCGCTTGGCCATTCTCATCTCCCAATATGCCCTTGTGGTCATATTTTGGACCTACTGTGAGATTCCTATTCTGGGTACTTTGCACCCATCCAGTCAAACGGTGGGAGGGGTTTTCTTTCATGGCATGTATCTTGCTCAGGGGGATTGGCGTAAAGATTGCCGCTACCCTGACCAGGAGGTTAGTCGTGGCAGCAAAGGCGGGTTCCGCTGCAAAGTAAACCTTCCGTGTGCCACATTGTTGATAGATTCCATAGAGGGTCTGGACCTGCTCGTTTTGGGACCATCGAGCCTCAGCTACCAGTGGATTCTAGGGAGAACGAGCCTCTGCGTGTGCAGATGCATTATGAACCCTAGCGTGCAGTGCCATTGCCGAGTTTTTTCTTAGCTCCCTTATATTTTTATATATTTTAAATATAGTAAGTCTCCTTTTGAGTGATTTATAATTCTCACGATGTTTTTTTCCTCCTTCCTTCTTGCAGTTAAGGATTTCTACATGTAATCAAGTGGTTAATCAAGGTGCCTAGAACATAAAACTATAAGATTCTCTCTTCTCCAAAACTTTAATTTTAAATCAATATTAATTAAGTAATTAATGAAATAAGATTAATTAACATTAATTAGTATCACATGAAATTGACTAATTATGTTGTTTTTTATCTATTCAATGTTGTGGAAGGATTTTTGGCATATTTTCTAGTCTAGTTTGTCTAGAATCCAACAGGGATTTCTTGGAGTCACAAGTTTGAGTTGTAAAGCCTCTATAATCCAAGTTCCCCAAGAGATGTTTTTAGGGTGATGAATCTATATATGCAGTCAAAAAATATTTTAAACAACAAATATTAGGATTGGGCCAAAGATATTTTTATCGGATTCCAGCCAAAAACCCCAAAGCATAGCATGTTTAGAGAACACTAGTAATTATTATCAAACAAATACTTAATTGATGTTATGTATTTTTATTAGAAATATTAATTAAGGTAATTAAAGGTTGGGGAAAGTTTGACGTACGAAATTAATGATAGTTTGCAGTAGCGTTGTAGTGCTCACTTAGGTAGTGAGGGGAGAGGATTTAGTAAATATAGCAGGACATGCTCACTACTAGTGATTCTCATTTACACGCACAAACAAAGATAAAATTACAACTATTATTTCATATATATGTTTGAGGCATGTAATAGTTGAGAATTCTCTAAGATACACTAATAAACCTTGTGCATCATGCAAATATTTGACCAATTTATAATGGTAAGAACACAAAGGAATTGAGGCCGAGAAGGGTCATAGAAAGGGCCAACTCCATTAGAACCACCACTTCTATCACGAAAGTTACCTCTCATTTTGTCTTTTGTAGAGGATATTAATGAATCCTTAAGAGGAAACCAAATAGCTAAGGTGAAATTAGAGCATTTTCCATCACGGGTATGCATCTCCTAGGGATCAAGGGACTCTAATAAATGACTTCTAACCAAGGAAATTACTAAGGATTTGTAGAATATAGGGTACCATAATTTTCTAGAGGTCTTTCTAGCGAATAAGCAAAATCTTGGTTGGAAGGAATTACAATGTGTTTAATAGTAAGAGATCATACCTCCAATTCAAAGGCTAAGATAGTGATATTTCAAGTTAGAGATAGTTCCGTGAATTGGTGGGACAAGCTGTAGAGAAAACTACGCCTCACTTTTGACACTAATAAGTAGGATCCTTCCATGATTTGGTGTAGGGATGCCACATAATAGAATAATATGAGATCAAATTCATGGAATAGGTTAAGTGTATCTCCTACATGGATAATGATTAGCATGAAGAATATTTCTTTGTTTATGGATTGAGCTATAATATTATGGAAATGGTTTAGATGTGGAAACTATCCCTAGATACATAAGCTCTTGAAAATTCTTGCTATATAGAAGAGCACTTGGATTTTAAATGGGGACATGGAGTCATTTTTTCAACAAAATTCAAGGTTTTTGGGGAAGGCCCCTCAAAACTTCTCCAAGAGAGTAATTTTCAAGGAGCCACCATATGAAAATATGGGTGTACCCAAAACAATAGCAACAATAATTCAATGGCTTCTAGTGCAACTTCACCAATGAATTTAGGGATTCGTGCAAGTTGAGGAGAGAAGCGTAGAGCTGAAAATAAAGGTACGGTCCCAAGGGAATGAGGTCATTCTAGAGGGTCTACAACATTTTCTTTGGATTTTACCATGTATTAGATGTTAGGGATGCATGTGACCTCATTATGAGTGTGACTACTTGGATTTACAACTTAGTAATAGTCATAGAGAAGGAAAACCACTGATGGGAGGAGTAGGAAACCAACATCAAATTGGTGTAGTGGTTAATAAACCAAGATGGAAACCAAACTACTATGGTAGAATTCAAAACTATGATAAATCACATAAATGTTAATTTGATTTTTATTCTTTTTCCATAGATAGTTTCATTTTACCATTTACAATAAAAAAATCAAGGTTGGTAGCTATGAGCAATATGACTTTAAATATACGAAATGACTTATGCGATGGTAGCTTATCTATGAGAAGTGATGTGGTGGGTACATGACTTCTGAACTATGTTACAATGTTCCTAAAAGGCCTATTTATTGTAAAGAAACAATGCAAAACCCTAAACATCTAGAAAACTAACCCTATGAGATGAAGTGCCAAACATTTGTGGGCCAATGGTTGCGTAAATTGGTACATCAACTTCCTGATGTCGTAACTTTGGCATATGATCTCTGTTTGATGCATACGATACCTCATTAGAAATATCTATTTGAGGAATACAATTTTCAAATTCTCACCTTTGTTGTAAGGAATGAGTTTTCCCATTTTCCAAAAAAAACATTTAGGGCATCAAAACGACTCCACAAGTTCCATGCTTGAAAAAATGCCAAAAATAGAAAATTGTGCTACAATTAATGAAAATGAAAGAAGGAATGGTGGGGTTCCAAGTGGAATAGGTGGGTGGCCACTAATATCCACATCAGTCCTACCCCCTTAGGAGGAAATGGTCCCCATTTTGTTGAGTTCCTCTATGGGATGGGGAAACATCTACTGAACTTGGTCCTTGGTGAGCCACTTGCCTTGGTGTAGTAGTTGGCCATCTTTGACAACTAAATACAATTGGATCCTATATTTGTGAGTGTTATTGATCTTTGTGTCCATGATATGGAAATTTCTACCTTGTTTAAAACGGTCTAAGTTGAGCTCCATTGGTGCCAACTTCTCAACAATGTGTGATGTGTCCAACAATGATGGAAAGTATGGCCGAAGGAGGTCCACATTGAATACGGGATACAAGCCAAGTAATGGGGGGATACTAAGCTCAAAATCATTGTATCCCATAGACTTGGTGATGGTGTATGGCCCATATTAGAGTGGTCGAAGTTTATGATGGGCTCCAGCGAGGCACTCTTTCTATAGATGTAACCAAAATTTGTAACCCACCTAACACTTATGGGGCACTCGATGTTGATCATGCCATGTTTTTATTTGGTATTAGCTTTCTCCAAGATGTCATGAGCCTGCTATTGGATGTGTTGAATGTGCTCAATAAACATGGTGGATTTATAAGCTTTAGACTCAACATGGGAAAATTCTTCTTGTGTAGTTGGAAAAGGAAACGAAACATCAGGGGGACATAGTGGTTGAAATCCCAGACCCGATTTAAAGGAGCTATGGATAGTTGAACTCTGGAGAGCCCTGTTATAGTTGTGTTGCACATAGGGAATACTCTCATACCATGTTCATAGATGCTTAGATTCGTAAATGCATAGCATATGCACAATCAACCTCTTGACGACCTCTATTTGCCCATCACTCTGGGGTGGAATGCAATTGAATTGGTGATCTTGGTGTCCAAAAGGGACTTAGGAACATTCTATTTCGATCTGATATAATGGTATGTAGGACCCATAAATATACCCACACTCATTGAAAGAAGATTTTGGCAGTAGCCTCAGTTGTGATACTCTTCTTGTAGGCAACCAATATGTCCATCTTAGAAAATCTTTCGACGACCACAAATACACAATTGTTGCCATGTTTGGTAGTAGGAAGGCCAAAGAAAAAGTTCATGGAAATGGATTCCCAGGGCCGATAAGGAGTAGGAAGAGGAGTATACAAGCCTCTCTTCTTAATAGTTGGCTTGACAATGGCATAAGAATTGCATAATTTGATGCATTTTTTAACATCTTATTATATATTTGGATAATAAAAATACTTCTACAGTATGGCCACATTTTTGTCCACACCAAAGTGTACTACAATCCAAATTTAGTGCACCTACCAAATCAGCTTGGCACACTTGCTTGATGGAACAAAAAGTTGGCTCAGGTAGTGTAATAATGCATCCTAGAGGTGGAAGTCTCGAACTTTCTTTCAATCCACTAGCATCTAATGTGTGGTGCTGAACTCAGGATCATTTTCATATAGTTGCGACCATCCAGAGGTATGGTGGCCAAAAGTGTTGAGAAGAGTGTTCAATGCTACAACCGGTTACCAAATGAGGCAATTTGCAACATGATTGGTGCAACCCTTCTTGTATTTGATATTCAAATGGAATTGTTGCAGATATGTGGACGAATTCTGATGGAAATCATTTTAAAACTCTAATTAGGTCTATATAAACTACATGGGTTGATGATTTGTGTGGATGTCTATCTCCTTCCCCAAAATGTAATATTTCCATTTCTGGCAAGCCTACATGATGGAATACATCTCCTTATCATAAGTGGGGTACTTCCGAATTGTGTCAAAAAGTGTCTCACTCTGATATGCCACTAGGTGCCCTTGCTGGATGAGAATTGTACTAATAACATAGTCAGAGGTTTTTGTATCAATTTAAAATGGTTGTTGTAGGTCTGGCAATGCGAGTATTGGTTTAGAGAAGAGGCATTGATTTAGCTCAAACAATGTCTTCTGTTGGGACTTGGACCATAAAATATTTTCTTTCAATTTTTCCGACCGAAAAAGTTGTTAACCTCTATTAGAGTGGGTGGAGCTGGACAATCCCAAATGATTTAGATCTTAGCTGGATCCATATGCAGGCCTTTCTCACCAATGATGTAACCCAAATATCAGACTTGGTTCATGCCAAAGGTGCATTTCTCTAGGTTGACACATAGTTTGTCTTGAATTGAGGCTTCTGTGATCAATAACAATTATAAGAAGAAATTTAAGCATAAATCACATTCAGAAAATCAATGTCGATGTGTTTCAAACCAACTAGTGTGGTTCATCATCAGGACAACCACACTAGTTGGTTCGAAACACATCAACATTGATTTTCTGAATGTGATTTACGTCGAAATTTCTTCTTATAATAGTTTGTCTTGTCGTAGGGTTTGAAGGACCTATCGAATGTGTTGCAAGTTTCCTTCCCAAATCTTGTTGAATATAAGAATATAATTTAGATATACAACCATGGACAAGTTGGTGAAAGTTTGTAAGGTGTCATCCATTAGTCTCATAAAATTTGCAGGGGTATTTGTAAACCCGATAGGCATGCCCAACCATTAAAAAAAGCCTCCTTTGATTTGAAGATGGTCTTCCATACATTTATGGGCTCTATTGGAGCTGGGTGTGTTATATACCAGGGGGGGTAATATGGGGTACCAAGGGAGGTACCCAAGGTAATAATGTAATAATGAGATGGGCCATAGTGATAAATAAGGTTGTTAACCCATATCATGTAAGGGACCAGAAGTAGTTAGTAATAATGTAATGGGCCCATGGTATTAGTGGATGGTATGAGGGAACCATGGTAATGATCCATGGTATTGCATGTATGAGGCCTATATAGAGGCTACAGACTCCACATGGAGGGATGTCAAGGAATAGTCAAGGATTATTGTGTGTACAAGCATATGGCTTGTGGAGTGTTCTCCTTCCTTAAGGAGTGAATGTATGGTGTTGCCCTACCTTAAGGGTTTGATAATAAATAAGCATTTTTATCTTATTTTTTGTGTTTATTTCTATTGTCTTATATTTTCATTTCAGAGTTATAACAAGTGGTATCAGAGCACTTTCTTGGGCAAACAATGGAGATTTTTTTTTTATTTTTTTTTTGCAGGATTTTCGGGGAGGTGAGTTTGAAGATCAGATCAGTATGTTTTGGTGTAATATCTGCAAAATATAATTTTAGATCTGGATTCTATGTGAACAAATACCTGATTTCAAAAAAAAAATTGGCTAAATCGGAGTCTGGATGAAGGAGATATCGTTGATTTAAAAAACAGTGGGGTTGCAGATAATTTTTCAGGGCAGCGAGTTTGCGGCGCAGATCTGGACGTTCTAGTGCATGACCTACAAAAATATAATTATAGATCTGGAATCTTTGTGAAAATATACCTAATTTAAAAAAAATTCAGTCGAATCGGTGTCCGGATGAGGGCGATATCGCTGATTTAAAATCAACACATTTTGCAAAAATTTTGGGTCACGGCGGGAGAGTTGCAGCGCAGGTTTGAAATTCTAATGCCTGGATCAAGATTTCTATCACATGGGCAGATGCAGAATGATTGTTCCATTTCTGAAAATAGGTTATAATAGGGATTCTGAGCAATATTGACAGAATTGTGACCATTTCAAATTTTCGCCAATTTTTTTGTGATGGCGGGCCTAGATCTGAAATCGAGCGACTTGTATAGATTTGATGGCTCTCATCCAGCCAAATGGATAGCACAAATGGAGAATTTTTTTCGATTGTATTACATCAGGGATGATGAGACTCAGTTGAGTATGGGAAGAGTAAAATTGGACAATGAAGGAAGGCAATGGTGGCAAGAGCATCAATGTGGCTATGGAAGGTTCTTGACTTGGGACGCCTTCAAAAAAGCTCTTATGGACCACTTTGACCGTAAAGCTAATCTTGTGGATAAGTTCACACAGACAGACACACAGCCTAACAAAGATTTTATTTTTACAGGAAAGAATAAAACCAAGGAACCTAAAGGGTTATTTTCTGCTGGTATCTCCTTATTACAGGTTCATGGATTGATTCAGAAAGAGAAGATCATTGTCTCTCTAAATCCTAGTTGCAAGCATAATTTTATCAATGTTAATTTGGCAAAAAAATTGCAAGTTCCAACAAAACACATTGAAAATACACAAGTTGATGATGAGAATTTTCCAGTGTACAAGGATTTGAAGATTTCTATGGATAAGTATGTGTTACATAGTGATTTTTATGCTTCAGATATGGATAACATAGATGTTGTTTTGGGATACCCTTGGATGGAATCAATAGGTACTATCAATATTAATGTACAGAAGAAATTCCTGAAGCTTTGGTATAAAAAGAAGAAAATTACATTATAGGATATTTCCATTAATAAACAAGTAGAGTCTAAGGAGGCTGAAGCAGAAGATGTTCCAGGGTCTGACATATTAGGTGATGAGCCAGTGATGATAGACAATCAAACACAAACAAAGGTTGAAGCAGAAAAGGTTACACGTGCTGATACATCAGAGGAGGGCTCAGTGGTTGAAGTCATATTGGAAAAGAAGACACCACAACGGGCACCACAGCAGGGTAAATTAAAGAAAAAGACACTGTGGGCTAAAACTTCAACATATCATCACCCACATCACCCCGCAAGACAACCATCAAGATGGAAACCAAGTAGTCACAACCCCCGTATGACGGATCGTGAGGAGAGAAGATCCACCTACTACACATCAACACAAAATAGCTGCCGCGGTCAACTTCTATAGCAAGCGAGTGAGGCACCAGCGAGATCGAGGGTTCACCTTTCTCTTTAATGGATAGATGCATGTGCATGGTACCATTGGACTACTCTTTTTAGTAGATCTTATTATTTGTGTTCTTCCCATGTTTCGGGGACGAAACATGCTAAGGGGGGTGGAATGTTATATACCTAGGGGGGTAATATGGGGGTACCAAGGGAGGTAGCCAAGGTAATAATGTAATAATGAGATGGGCCATAGTAATAAATAAGGTGGTTAACCCATATCATGTAAGGGACCACAAGTAGTTAGTAATAATGTAATGGGCCCATGGTATTAGTGGATGGTACGAGGGAACCATGGTAATGATCCATAATATTGCATGTATGAGGCCTATATATAGGCTAGAGACTCCACATGGAGGGATGTCAAGGAATAGTCAAGGATTATTGTGTGTACAAGCATATGGCTTGTGGATTGTTCTCCATCCTTAAGGAGTGAATGTATGGTGTTTCCCTACCTTAAGGGTTTGATAATAAAGAAGCATTTCTATCTTATTTCTTGGGTTTATTTCTATTGTCTTATATTTTCATATCAGAGTTATAACAGGGTGATAGTTGTACTTAAGAGCAATCTTACTGAAATAATTGGCCTGCTGGAGATGGTCAAGAACACCATCAATCCGCAAGATTGGATACTTGTTCCTGACAATGATTTTGTTCGGTGCCCGATAACAATGCAAAGCATCCATGTCACAACCTTCTTTTATAGAATTACAATCGAGCTCCCACAAGATGAGGAACTTGGTTGGATGTTCCCTTTTTGCAAGAACCTACTAGAATTTCCACTTGATTCATTCATTTTCAAGAATGGAGTAGGGGTATATTGACCCATTGGGTAGAGGTGCTCCGAGGGTCAAACTGATCAACTTCTTGACTTGATAGTGTAAGGGCACCCTTGTGGGAGAGGATAAGATGTCCTTGTATATTCTATGACCCTATCCACTTTATTTTGCTACATGGAGGAACCTTGTCCAGGGTCCATGGATGTGGGAACAATCTTCCCCTTACTTTTAGAGTGAATAAAAAAGAATAAATTTCTTGACCTTGGAGATGATCTTACAACATTTCTTATCATAGATCAAAGAGAGAGTGGTAGGCGGGGCTGCCTCTGGTATCCTATATATATTATTGGATTAACTAATAATAACAATGCGAGGCCTAGACTCATATATAAAATGACACTTCCACAAGTATGGTTGGTCTAACAATACATCAAATTTTTTAAGAAGAGCATGATGCTGTAGGGAAGAAGACATTGTTGGTTGATGCAAATATATCATCCTTGATCAAGCCACCCAATGGTGCATGACTACGGTTGTGGTTTGGCTGGTAGGCCCAACCACTTCATGACCTCTACTGAAATGAGGTTATATTTCCTCCCACTATTGATAATGGGTTATAGCGGCGAACCCTTTACCCACATATGTGAGTCGAAGAGACATTCCTCCTCTGGATCTTCGGGCTCAATCTTCTAGATCTTGGTGGTGGAAATAATGGTGCTAGGATCCGCATTAATAATCTGCTTCCCTTTCTCATTCCCCTTATTAGGTTCTAACCCAGAGTCAGAACATGCACATGTCTCTGAAGCTTTTAGATCGACCACTAATGAATGCTTGGTGTGAGACTCATTTGTGTTGTGAGTGGGGCCTTTATGGAACTCACACCATTTTCTTATGTCCTTGTTTGTCTTCATGGTGTTGTTCTTTGCTTGGGGATTTGACATGTTGTCCTTGGTTACCCTGCCTTAGCTTTATCCCTTGTTCTGTGATTTGGAGGTGCTCTTTCCTTGCTTCTATTTTAAAGATCCGAGGTTGTGCTTCTTTTTTTTTTAATTTTTGGTTAATATTGGTAGCATATCAGTATGCTGCACCAAGCAAGGAGATGTCCAGAAACACCATTTCATCCTGAATGTATTTTTGTAGACAACTGCAATACCTGAGCACAAGATGTCGCTCAAAGTATTTGATAACTAGCTTTGTGAATAGAGTATGAAAAATATTTTTGAGCTCATGCACATCTTGGTCCCTTTCTTGTTGTAGTGTGGTCCATTGTATGTACTTTCCCTCATAACTCCCCATGGGGTAATATTTTTCCTTGACAATGTCTTGGAAAGAGTTTCAAGAGGGTTCCTAGGCCCTTTTATTATAGTCATTAAGGGAATTTTAAGGTTTGTAATGGGCCTCCTAAGAAAAATGTACAACCAAAATAAAATTTATAAGAACTCATAGGATTCAAGATGATGATGTCACCCATGGGGGATGATTCACCATTTTTGGAGTAAAAAAATTAAAGGATTAAAAAATAAGAAAATAATAAAACTATTTTTTCAAATCGTATTTTCAACTTATCTCCCTAAGGTTTTAATCAAATTTCAAGTGAGATTACTTTTTGGATGCAATTTAATTCCTCATATAAGGAGTACCCATGTTTCATACTTTCAATGAACCCTGCTATACGAAAACTAAGAAATACATGAAAAAAACGTGATTGCAGTCACATTTTTCATGTATTTCTCATTTTTTGTGTAAGAAGGTCCATCAAAAATATGCAATATGGGTACTCCTTGAATGAGGAATCAAATTTTTCATCCAACGAGTGTTTCCGCTCGAAATTTGAGTAAACCCATAGGGTGATAAGTTGAAAGTACGAGTTGAAAAATAGTTTTTTCTTTTTTCCCTCTAAAATTTGATGATGTAATTTAATATTATTTTATTATTTCGAATATTATTTTATAATTCCCTTAGGAGACCTATTTTAGACCTCAAAAATCAATGCAAAAGTAATCTTTTCCCTATGGAAGAAACTATGGACTGAAAACGTACCCTTTGAATAGATTCAACATTTTATATATAACATCTGCATCTATTTGACCTTTGAATATAGGGATATCAAAGTTTACTTGTAACTTGAAGGGGGTGATTCCTTCGAAGTGGTTGTTGGATGAAGATGTGTTGCTGGTGGATATCCATCCAAGGATTTGGGAAATGTTGTCCATTGTTGCATTCCTATGTCACTTGAGGGCTTCTTCGAGCAATATTTTGAAAGGATATCCTACTCCCTTTTCTTTCTTTTCTTCCTCCATGGGAGGATATCAAGTTCAGTGAGGCTGGTGTTTCAAAGGTTCAACCAGTTCGAGCCTTAACTCCTTATACTCTGACGTCATTGGGGACATGCATAGAACAAAATAAAGAAAGAGTGGATCTTTGTGATACCATTGATCCAGATTTATGAAGGAAATAAATGAAATAAAAATATGAATAGAAACATAGAGATACAACTAAAATAAAACTTCAATTCATTAATAACAAAGTGCTAAAAACTGTTTACATGCAAAATGAAACTAAACAAGATCAGGCGATGATAGCTTATATTTGAGATGAGATGTGGTGGCTACATGCTTTCTAAACTATGTTAAATGAATGTAAAAGGCCTATTTATTATTGAGAAACAATGGAAAACCCTAAACATCCAAAAGCCTGACCCTAGGAGATGAAGCGACAAACATTTGTGGATTTCGTTGGGGAAAATTGGTACTTCAACTTCTCAGGGTCATAACTTTTGAATGCGATCTTCGTGTCACCAGTTGAGTTATGGAGAGTGTAGTTATAGATATGTTGCACATAAGAAAGACTCTCATCCCATGTTCGTTGATGCTTAGAGTTGCACATGCATAGTATGTACAAAATTATCTTGTTGACAACCCTTGCCTTCCCATTAGTTTTGGGGTGGAAGGTGATGTAGGAACATGAGACTTGGAGGGAAAAATATTCAAACTTATTCTAAAAATCCAAAAAAATCTACAAGAAAAGGAGTGGGGTCCTTTAGCCAGCAATTTCCATGCTTTTCTAGTTTAGGATAAGGATAGAATTTAATAATAAGATTAAGTTGTAATAATCGCTTTATGGATAAGTTGCAGTAAGCTTTATGCATAATTGCTTTAAATCGCTGTGTAAAAGGCATGCTGATAATGACCAAGAAGGCTTTACCTATTATTTTAAAAAGAAAATAATGGGACTCTCTGAGTTAGTCGATCCCGGAGACATTGCCATATTGAAAACTCTATCTGTGCATCTGATTTTGATGATTCTCTGTCATTTCTGAATGGAGTTCGGATTTTCCACAGTGCTCATACTTTATGGTCGACGTTTCGAGTCTGAACCTAGACTCATCATCAAGATTCTCTGTCAACTGGAATTTGTATGTGGTTCTTTTCTTCTGAACTTTGTCAACGGTGATTCGGCTCTATTTTTATGATTAATACTTGCTTTAAGTCTAATGGTGTGGGTTTTCCTATATATTGGTATGTCTCTTCCTTTACATGCATTGTTGAGCTGCCAAGTGGAAACTATGTTTTAAACAAGAAAACCTGTGTAATTACTTAGTTGAACGAAGTTCTGGACTTAAAATTTTATAAGATATGGTTCATACCTGTATCGGGTCTGAACCATTATTGCATAATAGTACCACAAGTGGAGCGCGAAGGACCTTTGGAATTGTTGAAGTTCGAAACTCCGACAGTCTGGAACCGAAACATTATAGAGCAGAGTGGAAAAGTTATCAGGTCTGTGATTGTTATCACATCACTAGATCGTAGCGGAAGGAGCCTTGCATTGGGAGCATTGGAGTCACGATTGTGATCTCCGATAACACTATGTGTTATCGCATTAGAGAAAGGAATGTTGGAAGGACCGATATTAACCGATGATATTATTAATTAAGTGTAACACATTTCTTAGGAATCTTGTGCGAATAGTGTAATTCCTGAGAATTAACACTATAGTGGGTATTATAGTGTTGATAGTGTTTTTACTTTCCTTTGGAACAAAAGCCCACTGTCTACATGTTTTGTGTTTAAAATGCAATTTCATCATTTAAAAGTAGTTCTAGTATATTTTTATAATTCCTATGGAATGATAGGTTGAGAAAGGGGAAAACATGCCTATTGCTTGATTGCGCCAATAACAAGGGTTGGAGTGATTAGAGGAAAAACTCATGAAGTTGTTAGTCTAACAATAGATGACTAATACACCTATTGGAGCAGAAAGAGGAATTCAGCCAGAATTAGAAGAAATTGTAGCCAACTTTGAAATGTTGTCTATATCGCCTGCACCCAGACCACCATTAGTGGTATTAGAGCAACCAGCTGACATTGAATTGAATCTCAGAAGCAAGAGAAGAAAAGTTACTATGGCTTTTAGAGTTGGAAGAGGACAAGGATGTGGTGGAAGAGGACAACATGTTGCAAATGCTGAAGTGATGGAAGCTGTGCAACAGATGCAAGCTAGATTGGATGCATTAACAACAGGAAGAAATATAGATGATGGAGATGTTAGTGAGCGTGAGGTTGAAGCTGTAGAGGAGGAAGTTGTAGCAGTTACTCCTGAGATGAGATTCTTCCTATCAGTGTTGAGATTCACAACTAGGCCAAAGACCGAGGTTTCAATATATGAAGGAGGATTGAATCTAGAAGAATTCATAGACTGGATTAATGGCATGGAGAAATTCTTCGACTATGAAGAAACAAAAGATGAGAAGAAAGTAAAGTTTGTTGTCACCAAGTTAAAAGCCCATGCAGCTCTTTGGTGGGATGTTGTGCAGGCAAAAAGAAAGAGACTTGGCAAGCAACCTATCAAGAATTGGAGCAGGATGGTAGCAAAGCTAAGAGGTAAGTTTCTACCAAGTAATTATCGGCAAACCTTGTTTAGATAGATACAAAATCTTAGACAGAGGTCTTTGATAGTGAAAGAATACACAATGAATTCTACAAGGTAAGCATAAGAGCTAGAGAAGCCCATGACCTAGATGGGAAGGTGGCTAGATATGTGAATGGTCTTAGGATGGACATTCAAGATGAGATAAGTATATTGTCTCCTAAAATAGTAGAAGAAGCTTATCGGATAGCACTGAAAGCTGAAGAAAAACTCATGCGGAAGCAATTTTCAAGAGGCAGAGGTACTTTCCGAGGATGGGGAAGTGAAGGTGGTAGAGGAAGATCTATAACACCTAAAGATGGAGGTAGCAACAACTCAACCCAGAATGCACCCACAGGAGGTGATGCAAGAGGCAGAGGAAGTTTTTATAGAGGGAGAGGAGGCAGAGGAAGAGGAAGAGAAGTAAGATGTTATAGATGTAAAAAACTGGGACACAGGGCCTTTGAGTGCCCAGAGAAAGCAGAAACAAATCAGAGGAATTCTATTGTTGCTCAAGCTGAGGGGGAAGCAACAACAATAATGACAAAAGAATAAAATATCCGAGAGAGAGGAGAATCTTTGGTAGTTAATAAAGTTTTGCTCAAGCTAGCAAAGGAGATAGTTGAACCAACACAAAGAAAGAGTTTATTCAAAACAGTGTATAAAGTTCAAGGGAAGTGTTGTCAGATGATCATTGATAGTGGCAGCAATAATAATTTGGTCTCTACAGAAGTAGTGGAGAAATTGAAGCTGAAGACAACAAAACATCCAACTCCTTACAAGGTGTCATGGTTACAAAAGGGACATCAATTGTTAGTGAATGAACAGTGTGAAGTGGAATTTTAGGTGGGCAAGTATAAAGATAAAATTGTATGTGATGTGATGCCAATGGATGTGTGTCACATATTGCTTGGAAGACCTTGGAAATACGAGAGAGGAGCCATGCATGATGGAAAATGAAACACCTACAAGTTTGGAAAGGATGGTGTCAATCATACGTTGCTGCCTCTGCAAGAAGAAGATGTATCAAGAAAGAAGACTAATCCAAAAACTTTGTTACTAGGAGGAAAGGAATACTTGAAGCAGATTGAAGAGAATGAGGTAAATTTTTCTGTAATTTTCAATCTCAAGGTAATAATGACTTCTACTAAAGTTTCTGATTTACCCATTGAAATTCAAGATATGTTGGAGAGTTATTGTGATATTATTGTTGATGATTTTCCTAATGAGTTACCACCCATTAGAAGAATTAGCCATTATATAAATTTGATTCCTAGAGCAAGTCTAACTAACAAATAAACTTACAGAATGAATCCTATAGAAAATGAAGAGGTTAGGAAGTAGGTGCAAGAATTGCTTGACAAAGGGCTGATTAGAGAAAGCTTATGTCCTTGCGCAGTACCAATAGTGTTGAGTCCAAAGAAAGATGGAGGCTAGAGAATGTGTACAGATTCAAGAGCCATCAATAAAATCACAATCAGGTACAAATTTCCTTTACTTAGAATTAAAGATTTAATGGATTACTTGAGTGGTGCAAAGTATTTTTAAAAACTAGATCTTAAAAGTGGGTATCATGAGATAAGGATAAGAGAAGGGGATGAGTGGAAAATTGCTTTTAGGACAAATGAGGGATTTTATGAGTGGAGAGTAATGCCTTTTGGGTTTTCAAATGCACCAAGTATGTTTATGAGACTCATGATTGAAGTTTTTAAACATTTTATTGGTAAATTTGTAATAGTATATTTTGGACGATTTTAGTTTACAACAAGTCTAAGGAGGAGCACATACGACATCTGAATTATGTCTTACAAAGGCTACAACACGAGAAATTATTGCTGAATTTTAAGAAGTGTTCATTCATGAAAGAAGAGCTAGTGGACTTGGGTTTTGTCATTTCTGCTGAAGGGTTGAAGATGGATCTAGAGAAGATCAAGGCAATCATGGAGTGGCCTTCACCTAAAAGTGTTTTTGAGGTAAGAAGTTTTCATGGTCTTGCTAGCTTTTATAGAAAATTCATCAAGAATTTTAGTAAGATCAATGCACCTATTATTGAGACCATAAAGAAGGATAAATAACCATTTAGATGGACTAATGAAGCAGAAAAGAATTTCCAGCTATTGAAGAAGAAGATCACTGAAAAGCCTATTTTGATTCTACCTAATTTTAGTAAACCTTTCCAAGTGAAGTGTGATGCCAGCGGAGAAGCTATTGGAGGTGTATTAAGTCAAGAAGACAAACTAATAGCTTATTTTAGTGAAAATATGAATGATTCAAAAAGGAAGTATTCTTCTTATGACAAGGAGTTCTATGTAGTTGTGCAGTCATTGAAGAAATGGAGGCATTATCTAATGTCAAAGGAGTTCATACTTTATTTAGATAACTACTCACTATAGTATATTATGCAGCAACCAAAGCTTAGCTAGAAACATGCTAAATGGGTAGAGTATCTTCAAGGTTTCCATTTTGTTTTGAAGCATATAAATGGCTAATCAAACAAAGTTGTAGATGCCTTAAGTAGGAGGAATGTATTATTTCAAGAGAGTCAAATCCAAGTGTTGGGTTTTGATTTACTTAAAGAATTGTATGAAACGGATCCAAATTTTAAAGAGGCATTTGAAGGTAGTAAAAATCTTGTTTTGATAGATATGAGTAGATGGTTGGATTAATTCTTACAAGATGGATTGTTGTTTAAGAAAAGTCAGCTGTGCATACCAAACTGCTCAATGAGGGAGAATTTAATCAAGGAAAAACATAGTGGAGGACTTGCAGGACATTTTGGTGTAGAGAAGACTTATGAGTAGTTAAACAGATTTTATTTATCGCCGAAAATGAAATATGAAGTGGATAAGTATGTGAAAAATTGCAAAGTTTGTCAATATGCAAAGGGAAGGAGCCAAAACACAGGTTTGTATATCCCATTACCAATTCTAGATAGGCCTTGGGATATGATAAGTATGGATTTTGTTTTAGGCTTACCAAAGACTTAAAGAGGTAATGATTAAATTTTTGTTGTAGTGGACAGATTTTCAATAATGGCACACTTTATTCCATGTTATAAGACTAGTGATGCTTCTGACATTGCTAATTTTTTTTTTTAAGGAGGTTGTAAGATTGCATGGGTTGCCTAAGAGTATTGTCTCAGAAACAGATTCCAAATTTGTTGGACATTTCTGGAGAACATTATGGAAGAAGCTGGGAACTAAACAAAGTTTCAGTTCTTCCTATCATCCACAAACTGATGGACAGACTGAAGTTGTGAACAAGAGTTTGAGCAATCTTTTAAGGAGCCTTACTGCAGAACATCCAAAGCAATGGGATCAAGTGTTGGCACAAGCTGTATATCCATATAATGACTCACCTAACAGGAGCACAAGAGAGAGTCCATTCCATTTTTTTTATGGAATGCATCTAAGAGGAGTATCTGAGTTAAGAAACTTGGGAAAAGATGAAATGAGAAGTGCATAGGGTGAAGATTTTGCTTCAAAAATGCAAGCAATACATGAACAAGTGAAACAAAAACTACAGGATAGCAACATCAAGTACAAAACTAGAGCAGACATGAGAAGAAAAGAGGTGAAAATTGAAGTTCGAGACCTAGTTTTAGCACATCTCAGAAAGGAGAGTTTTCCAAAGAGGGAGTATAACAAATTGAAGTTCAAAAATATTGGATCGTGTAGAGTGTTGAGGAATTTTTTTGCAGATTCCTATGAGATTGAGTTACCCCCTCATGTTGGAATATCACCAATTTTTAATGTTGCGGACCTGTACAAGTATCAAGGTGAAACTACAAATGATACATCACAAGATCAAGAGACCCAAGAGATTGACTAGGTAAAACCTTTACCCACAACAAAGGAATTGTAGCGAGAAAGAATTCTGGACAAGAAGGTGTTTAAGAAAACAAGGGGATGAGAATACTTCCAGTATTTAGTAAAATGGAAGGATCAACTAACCACTGAAGCTACTTGGGTTAGAGAAGAGATGCTATAGAAACTGGGAAATTCTGTAGATGAACTCATGGACATGATACCATGAAGAATTTTGTCCTCGAGAGTTTGATGCAGGAGCCTGAGACTTGGAGGGAAAAATCTTCAAACTTATTCCAAAAATCAAAAAAAATTATAGGAAAAGGAGTGGGGTCCTTTAGCCAGCAATTTCCATGCTTTTCTAGTTTAGGATAAGGATAGAATTTAAGAATGAGATTAAGTTGTAATAATTTCTTTATGGATAAGCTATAGTAATATTTATGCATAATTGCTTTAAATCGCTCTATGTAAAAGGCATGCTTCTGTAAAGGATAAGGATCGAGAAGACTTTTTCTATTATTTTAAAAAGAAAATAATGGGACTGTTTGAGTTAGTCGATCTCAGAGACATTGTCATATTGAAAACTCTCTCTATGTATCTGATTTTGATGATTCTCTACTGAGATTCCATGCATTGTTGAGCTTCCAAGCTGAAACTCTGTTTTACCTAGGAAAACCCCTGTAATTACTTAGCTCAACGAAGTTATGGACTTAAAATTTTATAAGATCCGGTTCATACCCGTATTGGGTCTGAACCATTATCACATCACAGTACCACAAGTGGAGCGGGAAGGACCTTTAGAATTGCTGAAGTCCAAAACTCCAACAGTCTGGAGTAGAAACATTATAGAACAAAGTGGAAAAGTTATTGGGTCCGTGATTGTTATCACATCGCTAGAGTGGAGTGGAAGGAGCCTTGCATTGGCAACATTGGAGTCGCGATTGTGATCTATGATAACATTATGTGTTATTGCATCAGAGAAAGGAACATTGGAAGGATCGATATTAACTGCCAATAGTGTTAATTGAGTGTAATGCATTTCTTAGGAATCTTGTGTTGATAGTGTAATTCCCGAGAATTAACACTATAGCGGGTATTAAAGCATCGATAGTGTTGCTACATTCCTTTGGAACAAAAATCCGTGCATGTTTTGCGTTTAAAACAGAATTTCCTCTTTTAAAAGCAACGCTAGTATATTTTTATAATTCTTATGGAATGATAGGCCGAGAAAGGCGAAAACAAGCCTATTGCTTGGTTGCACCGATAACGAGGGTTGGAGTGATTAGAGGATAAACTCATGAAGTTGTCAATATAACAATAGATGACTGATACACCTATTGAAGAAAAAAGAGGAATTCAGCCAAAATTAGAAGAAATTGTAGCCAACTTTGAAAGGTTGTCAGTATTGCCTGCACCGAGACCACCAGAATGCAGTTGACTTGGTGAGATTGGTGTCTAACAATGAACAAACACTCGACTAGAATGGGATTAGGAACGTTCTATCCCAATCTAATATAATGGTATATGATACCCTAAAATGTACCCACACTAGTTCAAATAAGAGTTTGGAAGTGGTCTCTGTTGTGATACTCTTTGTGCACGCAGCCAATATAGCCATCTTAGAAAATTTGTTGACAACCACAAATACATAGCCGTTTTCAGGTTTGGTAGAAGGAAGGCCAGAGATATATTCCATGGAGATGGATTCCCAGGGTAAGTTAAGAGTAGGCAGAGGAGTATACAATCCTTGCTTATTAATAGTTGATTTGGTGATGGTATATGCAATGCAGGATTTGATATATTTTCCAACATCTTGTTAGTGATTTGAGCAATAAAAATACTTCTGTAGTATGGCCACAGTTTTCTTGACACCAAAATGTCAGGCAACCTTATTGTAGCGTGTCTACCAAATCATCTTGGCACACTCGCTTAAACGAACACAAAGGTGGCCCAGGTAGCATAATAATGCATCTTGGAGGTGGAAGTCTGGAGCTTGCTTGCCATAAACTAGAATCTGCTGTGAGGTATAAAACTCAGAATCATTTTTATATAGTTGGTACCATCCAAAGGTCGCATGGCTACAAGAGTTTAGAACAGTGGTCAATGCTGCAAGAGGTGACCATTTGAGGAAATATACAACATTATTGGTACTACCCTTCTTGTATTTTATATTCAAATGGAATTGTTGTAGATATGTGGACCAATTTTGATGTCTATCATTTTGCAACTTCCCTTAGGTTTGTATAAACTACAATGGTTAGTGATCTATGTGTATGACTATCTCATTCCCTAGAATGTAATGTTTCCATTATTGAGAAGCCTACATGTTGAAATGCATCGCATTATCGTAGGTGGGGTATTTCCAAATTGTGTCAGAAAATGTCTCAGTCTGATAGGGAACTGGGTTCCCTTTCTAGGTAAGAGATGCATCAATAGCATAATTAGAGGCATTTGTCTCAATTTCAAATGGTTGTTGTAGGTTTGGAAATGTGAGTACTTATGCAGAGAAGAGGCAGTGCTTCATATCAACAAATGACTTTTGTTGGGACTCAGACCATAAAATTTCTTTTTTCACTTTTCCCTTGGTAACTTGAATCAAAGGCCAAGTGATATGAGAGAATCCCAATGCGAACATCTGATAAAAATTGGCAAGGCTAAAAAAGATATGAAAATCTATTACAGTGGTTGGGGCTGGCCCATCCTGAATGACTTGGATCTTAGCTGGATCCACATGTATGCCTTTCTCATCAATGTTGTAACCCAAATATTGGACCTGGCTCATGCCAAAGGTTCATTTCTCCAGGTTGGAACATAGTTTGTGTTTACCTAGGGCTGAAGGACTTGTCCAATGTGTTGTAAGTTCTCTTCCCAACTCTTGCTGAATATAAGAATGTCATCTAGATATACAACCATGAATGAGTTGGTGAAGGGTCATGAGATGTCATCCTTCTACCTCATAAGAGTTGTAGTGGCATTTGTAAACCTAAAAGCCATGACCAATCATTCAAGAAGGCCCTCCTTAGATTTGAATTTGGTATTCCATACACTTATGGAATCTATTTGAACATGGTGATAGCTAGAATTTAGACCAATCTTGTTGAAATACGTTGCCTCGAGTTGGTCAACAAGGTCATCAATCCATGAGATTGGATACCTATTCCTCACAAGGATTTTGCTCAGTGCCCGATAATCAATGTAGAGCCTCTAGTTCCCATCCTTCTTATGTACAAGTACAATCATATTTATTTTCTTCTGCCATGGGAGGCCATCAAGATTGGAAAGGCTAGTCTTGGAAACGTTAAATCAATTCGAGCCTTAACGCCTTACAGGGTCTACCATAGGCCTAAGCGAAACCCCTCAGCAACAAAGGTGTCCCCTTGAAGCCAAAACAACTCTGATACCAAATGTAGGTTTTAACCCTATACAGAAATTACCTGCATACGAATTCTAAAACAAAGAAAATAAACAATGCGAGAGCATAACACATAAAACACATATGCACAGAGATTACCCCTGGATCCGAAAACTGAGACTACCAACTTGATTTTTAATTATTGTTCCTTTCAATGTTACAATACATATTTATACATGCTGAAGCATCCAATACCATGGACTGAAGACCATCGTGTCCAAAACCATGGAACGAAAACCATAGGTAGGTTCGCCCAACCTAATATAGGGTCCAATTTTTTTTTCCCGGGGTGCTGCCTCGGACCCCATAGAGGGGGGCTACCCGCCCCCCCTCAAACCCCCAGGACAGGGGGGGCTCCCGCCCCCACCGTGACCTCCCCACTGCGCAATCGGTGCAATGAAGGGGGGGATCTGCCCCCCCTTTAACCCCCCGATTCACTATGTAGGTTAGTCGTGGAAAGAATATAACACAACCCAACAATCTCCCACTTGTTGTTTTCTTTCCATAGGGGTCCACAGGAGATCTTAGTCATTTTTCCAGCCCTGAAATGCCCATTATTTCTCTACACCAGGAGAACTTCTCAGAGCTCACAAATTTTGTCAATGCATCTGCAGTATTCTTCAAAGTGTCCACCCCTACCAGCAACACTTTTTTTTCTTCTATCATATCCCTCACAAAGTGATACTGAACATCAATGTGCTTTGTCTTTGAATGATAAGCACGGTTCTTGGCCAAGAAAATTGCACTTTGGCTGTCACAGTCTATCCTTATAGCTGCCAGTACTAACCCCATACTTGAACACAATCTCTACAACCAAATTTCTTCTTTGCTTGTATGAGTGGCTGCCATGTATTCTACCTCTGTAGTTGATAGTGCCACTACATATTGTTTCTTAGTCATCCAACTGACTGTACCTCCAAATAGGTTAGACACATACCCACTTGTAGATCTTCTCTGATCCAGATCTCTAGCCTAGTTTTCATCAACAAAGCCATGAATATCCAACACTCTGTCCAATCCTGGTCTTCCTTGGTAGCACAAACCATAATCACTAGTGCCACACAAATACCTGAAAACCCGCT
>APFE030346689.1:0-14070 GCA_000404065.3 Pinus taeda | reverse complement strand
ATGCAAAACACTCGGAAGGGTTCTAACCCTTCCACCTTGCAACTTCAACTTTACTTTTCAGCGACCAATGATTCTAGCCTTCCTATCATCTCCTAAGAAGACATCACCACCATCGTATTTCTCATACTCGCAGAACCACTCTCTATGGGGAGTGAAGTGAAAGGATGCACCTGAGTCAATTAACCATGCCTCATTATCTACATGTGTACTTGAAGAAGCCAAGTACACATCCCCACCTTCATCTGAGGTGGTTTTCGCCTCTGCAGAAGGAGCATCATCAGATCCCTTTCCTTTATCAAGAGCTTTAGATTTACACTCCCTTCTAAAGTGCCCTTCCTTTCCGCATTTCCAGCACACCACCTTATAGGTTTTCCTGGAGATTTAGATCTCCCTCTAGATTTAGATCTCCCACTCGATGACTTATTTTTATTTCTGTTTTGGGACCATCCTCTTACAAACAAGGCATCACCATTCTGGTTGTCCATATTTTTCCGTCTCATCTACTCCATCAGCAAGGCTGAGACTATTTCATCAAACTGCAAAGTAGTTGCATTGACACCTATTGCAATAACCAGACTATCTCACGAATCTGGTAGAGAACACAACAAACTGATGCACTTATCTTCATCTTAAATTTTAATATCAACAGATGATAACTGACTTACTATAGTATTAAACGCATTCAGACGCTCTGTCACAGAGTCTCCATCTTTCATCCTCAGGTTATACAACTTTTTCCAGAGGAATAGTTTATTCACCAGAGACTTAGATTGGTACAAAGTCCCTAACTTGTCCCACAGAGCCTTCGCCATAGCTTCCCCTGATACATTCAACAATACTGAATCTGAGACACACAATCGTATTTTTCTCTTTGCCTTCCGATCCAACTTCTTCCATTCTTCATCGGTCACTCTCGTTGGTTTAGTACCCCGATATACCACGATCCACTGATCTTTATCCACCAACAGATCCTCCATCTTGAGTTTCCACAACTTAAAACTCTGACCATTGAACTTCTCAATCTCTATCTTTCCGCTGCTCGCCATCTTCTTTCACCACCAGAATCGATCTCACAGATCTCCCACTGAACAGGGTCTACCACAGGCCCGAGTGAAAGCCCTCAACAATAAAGGCGTCCCTTTGAAGCCAAAACAACTCCGATACCAAATGTAGGTTTTATCCTTGTACATAAATTACCTGCATATGAATTCTAAAACAAAGAAAATAAACAATGCTAGAGCATAACACATAAAACACATATGCACAGAGATTTCCCCTCAATCCCAAAACCGGGACTACGAGCTTGATTTTTCATTATTGTTCCTTTCAATGTTACAATACATATTTATACATGCTGAAGCATCCAATTCCATGTACCGAAAACCATAGGTAGGTTCGCCCAACCTAATATAGGGTCCAATTTTTTTTTTCTTGGGGCACTGCCCCGGACCCCGTAAAGGGGGGCTACTCGCCCCCCTTGTGACCCCCGCGCTGCGCAATCAACGCAACGAAGGGGGGGCTCTGCCCCCCTTCTAACCCCCTAGTTCACTACGTAGGTTAGTCGTGGAAAGAATATAACACAACCCAACAATACCCTGCCCCTATTGGGGACATGCACAAGAAAATAGAGAAAGAGAAAACTGCTCTCATACCACATATCTAGATTTATGAAGGAACGAAATGAATATAGATATGAACAGAAACAAAAAGATACAACGAAAACTTGACTTCAATTCATTAATAACAAAGTATTGAAGTGTACCAAGAAAGCATGGAGGGCCCCCATTCTGAGCTAAGTACATTGTAGTGTAATTTTGTGTATAATTGTGAATATTTTAGATTGTTGTTTCCTTTATAGTTTCTTGTGAATATTTTCTGATTAGATTCATTATATTCCATGTTCATTTATGTTTTTAAATGATTTCCTTTCAGTAATTGGTTTAAGTAGGGAAGGTCAACCAAAACATCCAAGTTAGATTCTCTTCCTTCTAGATTAAGAATTGAACTGGAAATTGTGTTTATGATCTTTAATGCTTTGGTTATGATATGCTTTATGGTGGAACTGATCTTGCTGGAATAGGAATAATGAGGAAAGACAACCAGGACCTCTAAGTCAGAGCCTCTTCCTTGTTGGCTATGCTCCATAAATATATATTGCACTCTTTCTTATAGATCCGAATGTCAATGCTTTCTTTTTAGTAATTTATATTTGTAATATGATTTTCCATTATTTTTATCTAAACAGATACTTCCTACACTAGTTTGATCTAAGATTCTATAAAATTTGGTTTTCTTCTAAGTCTATCAACCTAGATTGTTATGTAAAATAGATGCTCAAATTCAACTCCATAAATTAGACTGACAAGGAGATGGGAAGTGAGACAGTGACACTGAGGCGATGTTGAGAGGATTTGACACGTCATTATGATGATGTTGATAGGATGATGTGGGTTTGGTTTCACACACATTCATGAAAGGATGGAGGGATTGTGAATTTGAATCCATGCCCTTCTTTGGTATTGGTGATCTATGGGAGTGGTTGAATGAGTGAAGTGCATATGGTGCAGGAGTAGCGATAGTGTTGAATGGATGCGACACTATCATGCAATATTATGCATCATCTCTTTTTTCTTTCAATCTTTATTTACAATATACAACCACTTTCTAAATTATAATATTATGCTCATAGGATTATTATTCACATCTACAATCCAAAAATAAGATAAAGGGATAAAAATTTGTTTTCAACGAAGGTATGATTCGAATTAAATAGCATAGTAGAAAATATACTTGTTTTTGCTTCTCATATTCATTTACAAAGTACATTTTCTCTTTGTATTATAATCTTATGTTGAGAAACCTTTCTTATATGGAAAATGGGATACAGGTGTTAATTTAATAAACTTGGGTTTAAGTAGATTTGTTAGTTCAATAAGTGTAAGTTAACAAAAAGTCAAAATAAGGTACTTAGATGTAAGTATCAATCTAATGGACATAAGTGAAGATGGATGTAGGATGCATATTTTTGGTTGCTAAAATAGAGCAATTTTTTTCAAAAGGGCATAAACTAGCTAGGCAGTAAATCTATAGGAAGGAAGTCGAAGAATTCATAGCTATGTTCAGAGGAATTTCCACCTATCATTTCTTGTAAATATTTGACATATAAATAAAAAGTTACTCATCTAATTCTGCATTTTGAATAAAACTTCAAATTGTAATATTCAATTTAAAAGTCTCAAAAATTTCTTTTCATCCCAATCTTTCTAAATCCTTATTATATTTTAGAAAGTGTTGGGTTGTCAGGTTTAGGCATGCATTCCTCTGAATCACGCAATAACTTTCTCCTCCTCAATTTAGACCTTGTGCTTTTCATTTTAACAGAATACGATCAAACTTATGTATTATATGATATTATGTTGTATTACCTCAACTAATGTTTTCCTATTATGGAAAGATTTTAGCAAAAGAATTGTCGATATTCTAATGTCATTACTTTCAGAGAATAGTAGTAAACGTCATTAAGGAGTACTGTGGTGAATAAAAAATAGTTCCTTGAAAATTTAGACATTTTAAAATTTTTTTAGCTAGTAATATCATCATTGACATTTTTTAAATTTCTGAACCTTTTGAACAAAGTGATTTAGAACGAGGATTGAGTCTTAAATCCTTTTACAAACTTGGTTAGTAAACCATGATGCCTACTCTACGATATCTCATCTATCCATGTATAAATACTAGTGAAGAAATGCACGACGTTAGTATTTGTACTTTAAAATAACCTTGTCCACAAAAATCCCCTCTTCTAAATTACCAAAAAAGAAATCAAGGCATTAGAAAACGGAAATGATAAAGTTAGATTAAAAATTGTAACTGGCATGGGATTATTGTTTACCACAAGATTATTGCTAGTGGGCTCGTTTACGCCATGTCGAGACAACCATGTATTTTCTATACAAGTGGATCTGCAAGCAACAATTAAACAAACAACCATAAAATTAAGCATAAGAAAATGTAAAAAATATTTAGTAGCTATTAAATGATGACAATAAATCAAACAAAGAAGGAATATCCCTCTATTTCATGTTTCTCTTTACCTTCATCTAACATAGCATGCTCTTATCTACGAATGTTTCGAGCTATATGTCAATATCTGAACAAACCTACAATTGTGATGAGGGTTGTCCCCTAGGGTCCTAATCTAAATGATCAACCGTAAATAGTGACCATATTACTCTTGGCTACAAATGTCCAAGAGAATCTTCGTGCTATCAACAATCTCAGTGAAGAAGTCATCAATTAGGATATGGAAAAAGTGCTCCAACCACAAGGTTACTTCTAATTATGAATCTAGAGAGATGTGAACATGATGTGAATGAAACTAACACATTGTTTTGGTTGTGTTCTTCACCTAGAGGAATTTTTTGCAACATGTGAAATTTTTTCTCAATGAAAGTCTTTGTGACGATGCAGTCGGTGACCCCATCATGTACCATTTCTCGAATGTAGTGCATGTGTATCTTGATGTGTTTTGTCATTGTAGTGGATATTTGCAAAAATTTGGTGCTCTTTGATTATGGCATTAGATGACAATCACATGATGGAATATGATACCTAACTTAGTGAGGAAGTTTTTCAACCAAATGATTTGAATGGAAATGTTAAGTGCACCTCTAAATTTGGCCTTTTTGGATGATAAAAAAATCGCAGATTTTTTTTTCTAGACCAACAAATGGGGTTGGAACCCAAATTGAGAACATATACTGAAGCATAATTGTGATAAATGTTATCACCAACCCAATTTGAATTAATGTGGCCAATGAGATCCAAAGTACTCTTGTTGCATAATGAATCCCATAATTGATTTTCCTTTGGATATACATGAGTATGTGCTTGATAACTTTGCATTGCAACTCATGTTCCTATTGTATGTATATGAAAATTTTTCCTATTTCGTGTGAAAGATCCCGAAGAAAGTGAGCGAGATAGAGGAGACTCTGCCCAAGTTGTATATACATGGTGCAATCAACCAAAGATGTATCTTTTCTATCCTCAAGGTGTACCCCCTATAAGAAAGGTGTAGCTATTGGCTTGCAATTGGTTATGTGAAAATGAAGTAATAGATCTCTTTCATACTCTTTAAAATGTTTATCCATAAACCATTTTGGTTGATTTATAGTCCAAGAAAGAAGTGTGACAAATCCTTATGTCATGCAAAGTGGTTTCTACTATATCAATGATTTTGGCCAAACTACTTGTGATTAGTAGATCATCAACATAGAGCACTATGAAAAATTTAGAGTGAGATGTTCTTAGAATATAAACATTTGAATAAGGTTTACATCAAAGGAAACATTGAAAGAGTAAATAGGAACCCTTTATAGCATACCACTTTCTAGGTTCTAGCTTGAAGCCATAATGATAATTCTTGAGTCTAAAAACTAAATATGAATTATTTATATACCCTTATGGTTTATCGATGTAAATTTCCTATCTTATATTACTATAACAAATATATTCTTAACTGCTTTATGGAAAGAGTTCGATGAATAGATTTCAATTTGGCCACCAGAGTAAAGGTTTTATCATAATTGATGCCATGAACCTGCTAAAAGCCTTTGGCCACCAATCATGATTTTTCTATGCTCACAAGTCCATTCAATACTTTCTTTACTTTGTAGACCCAATTGCATTTAACAAGCTTATAATTTGATGGAAGTGGAACCAAGTTTGGTTTGGTTCATGGAAGTAAACAGTCCCCTCAGTGAGGATATATTTTGTTGAAAGATATAGCAATTTGTATCCATTTATACCATTTAGATATCCAACAAAGATGATCTATTTTCTTTTATTAGGTTCCAAATATTACCTCTTTTTTGAAGGATCGTGGGTCCATGTGCAAGATCCAAAAATACTGAAATGTGTGACTTTTGGTTGCATGCCACTCCATGATTCAAAATGTGTTTTTCATTTAAAAAATTTGTACGGTGATATTTTTTATATGAATGAATCACAATGATTGATTCGTCCCACAATTTGGAATAAAGGGATCTTGCATGCAACATTCAATTGGTTATCTTTATCAAGGATGTGTTCTTCCTCTCAGCTACCCCATTCTGTAGTGAAGTGTAAGAAACTTTGAAAATATTCATATGCTCAAACATTTCAAATTCGAGTTTTCCAAAGTACATGGATGTGTATCAGGTGGAAACATTTATGAATATGGGTACATATCTTCCTTTCTCTATGGAAATATATGGAAATGAACCCATTATATCATTGTGAATAGGTTCCTATGGAGAGGAGGCCCTCCATGCATGTAACTCCCAAAAATTTCTTGTGAATTCTTTCCAAGAGCACATCCTTCACAAACTCCATCAAAAAATTACATGGAATTGAGTTCACCATCCTCTGTTTACTATGGTGTTACATGTATATGAAAACTAAGCATTCAAACCTTTCATGCCAAATACTGCTATCACCATTTTCTTATGTTAGTAGTAAAACATAATCTGATCAAGGAGCAAATTCACAAAAAGTGTACAAACAAAAATGGTCATGTACCTTACAACTACAAATTTGGATTTATCTTACATCTCATATATTCTCACCTAATTTAGGGTGAATTCAACTCTCCTTTTGATGTCTATATGTTTCATTTGATATAGGGAGAGAAGATTTATTGAAAGCTATAGAATATTCACGATATTTTGAAAACTTCCATCTTCAAGATAGAGCCTTCATTGTTTAGTTGTCTCTTCGTGAGAATCATCTCCCAGGAAAATAAGAGGGTCGTCATATGATTTTAAATATGAGATAGCATCTTTTATGGTTGTCTTGTGATGTGAAGCTTGCACAAAACCTATGATCCATGCATAAGGAGAAAAATGAATAGTAATTAATTCCTTTGCATTCCCTCATGCTTCAAGTTCTCTTTCTCCCTTTTTCGTCTTGACATTCTTTGGAATACAATCATAAAAAATGTTCTACTAAAAACTTTTCACCATGAAATCTATTGTATTCTTCATACATAATAATTCTATATGGTAACCATAGTTGCATTAACTTAGCTATTTTATAAATAATTTAAAAGATTCATTTCATATATTAATTTTACTCATTGTGAAATCCTTCAAATTATGGGAGACACCTTAACATTACATTCAATGAAATAAAATAATACTTATATTCAAAATTTAAAAAGGTTAGTAACAAAAATATCAATGGGTGTGTAAATAGAGAGAGATAACAATCTATCAATAAGTGTTTTCTAATTGAGGATGCATGAATATGCTTTTTCTAATAGAGAGAGACATTTATTTAAAAACATTTTAGTATAAACAATGTGAATAAAATATTTTAATATTGAAATTGAGTAAATATTTCAATGTCAACTACCTATAAGTTCTTCAAAAAATTGAAAATAAAAAAAAACTTATTATTAAAACATTTTATTAGAGTGATGTAAAAAAAAAGTTACTTTATCAAAAAGCTAGAAGAAAACAAAACTTCCTATATACAAACTTTTTTGAAATTTTATGCTCCAAAATAAATTTAAACTTCCATAAATTTAATACCATCAAATACCATAAATTAACTAGTTTCATGTTAGATTAACTAATATCATAAATTTATAAACCTTCAACAATAAATCTTACCATCATCACATCAAAATTATTTCAATTAACAAGGGAGCCACTGCGTGGCGGTAGTCCCTGCCGGGGTCTGCCATAACAACAGAATACAAAGGCTCTGTGGAGACACTGACATGATTACGGGAGGTTTGGGGAGGCATCATAATTGAAGAGAGTTTTACATAATTGGTGCACCAATTCAGCTGTCAAAATATACGAAGTATTGCCTCCAATTGCTGCTAGGTCGCAACTCCAAAATATTTCAAGGAAAAAAGATTCCTCCTATTCAGTATGAGAGTATGGCTATACTATATTGTTCTACACAGAATTCAAGGATCAAGTGACCCAGAGAGGTCATTAAGGAGAAGTTAGGAGTAGTGCATGAGCCTACTTCCATAAGGCTTGTCAAGTAGATCCACCATTATGTGGTGAAGTTAGGAGTAGTGCATGAGCCTACTTCCATAAGGCTTGTCAAGTAGATCAACCATTATGTGATGTTGGAGGTATGATTCATATAAATGGTCAACACGTAATATCTTCAAAGGATAGCTTTGGCAAATAGACCAACAACCTGCCTAAGCAAATTGCCTCAAGACTGCTGCTGATTATGGGAGCTGAAAAAAGATGCCCAAAAATTACAGATCTTTGATGATTCACAAATTTTGGTGAATTGGATAAATGGAACAAATTCATTGGATAATTATACATTTCGGCCTATATTTGAGGAGATTCAACTTGCTCCAGCAGAGTATTTAACACATTATCTGTCAGCATTTGTACAGACTACAGAGGGAGGAACATGGAAACTTATGGACTCTCAAAAGCTGGATTACACTTGGAAGCAGGAGCTTGGATCAGTCAGAAGAAAGTGGAAGGGCATGTCATGGAATGTCTTCATACACCTTTCAGATAATCATGGGACTGTTTAAATGTGAATATCTATATGTATATTTTTTTATGGGACTATTTATGAACATATACACTTAGAAGCAGGAGCTTGGATCAGTCAAAAGAAAGTGGAAGGGAATTTCATGGAATGTCTTCATACAGGATGCAGGACACTGCATGCATGACACGGAGAACAGGTAGCAAAAACATAGGACAAACTAAGTGGTGTTTTTGATAAAATGTTCATCTCTGAAAACTTTGGAGTTCGAACTCAAATGCTCGAGTGACGATGCAGCTGGTCTGCTTGCGTTCCATTTGCCATATGCTCTCCAAAATAATAGTGACCCGCCTCCATCATAAAGTTTAGCAATTAGATCTTTCAAATTCAAAATAGTAACAAGATTTACATTGCAGATAGCATTCCTGCCGAAATTATTTTCAAATAATTTTTGTATTTGTCAAAGTACAATGGTGAAATCATAAGCTGAGTAATTTTTTACTTTTTAATGCTGAAATTCTAGGATCCACTGACATTAGTGAAATTCGAGGATCCGTGGAAAATTAGTGATAATAATATTCAGGACCAATTAAGCAAAGTTATATCACAAGCCTGTCATGATTATATTTTCCCCTCCAAAAATTTAGATTTAGAAATCCAAGTTAATTAAAGGCGAACTCCTCTCATCTTACTTTCTGTGTTTCTTTTACATTCCACATCAATTACTAGTTTCTGTGTTTCTGTCACAATCCACATTAGTCACTGAATTTGTTGTTCATATCAGTCACTAAATTTGCAATTCATTCTAAAATACACAATATAAGATTCCGAAGTTGCTGCCGTAGAAAATAAGATGGTTGTTGTCGTGTTGGAGAGCCCAACTTGGACATGAACGTTGTCATTAATTTTTAATTATAAAAATGTTCCAAATCAGTGTTGATTTTTGAATTCTAGAACTTATTGGAAAGATCTGTTGAATGCACATAGTCATCCAACATTATAACCTATGCATTGTATTAAAGGATTAACACCTCGAGCATCCATGCAAAGCAACATTGAAACCAGTGGACATCTATACAGACCACTGTTAGCTTGGCTTGAACATTATGAAAGAGACACATAAAGAATCAAATCTTTTTGTGCATAAGTGTTGCATTATCAACCATAGTAACTACATCATCAACAAGGTGCTATGTTCATGCCCTTTTGGATACAATAATCAGGTGCTCTTTTCATGCCCCTTTAGATATAATAAGGAGGCACGTTCCTGCTCTCTTAGATATAATAAGGTATAGGTATAAATAGAAGTTGGAAAAAAGGAAATGTATAGAAAATAGAGGTTGGAAAAAAGGAAATGGACAGAAAGGAATAAGCAAATGTATAGAAGGCATGGAGGATATGAGGGAAGTTTAGATCTGAAGGAGAGGCTGAGGCATGAATTGAAGCCTAAGGCATATGAAGGACCTAGAGCATATTGAGGAAGCTTGAGATCTAAAGGAGAGGATGAGGCATAAATTGAAACCAGTGAAGCATATGGAGGAAGCTTTAGATCTAAGGGAGAGGGTGTGGCATAAATTAAAACCAGTGAGGGATATGAAGGACTTGGAGCATATCAAAGAAGATTTAGACCTAAAGGAGAGGGTAAGGCATAAATTGAAACGAGTGTTCAAGAAACTGGCTTTTCAAGAAAACTGATATGCATGCTGGGAATTTGCCTTGCATATTTAAGGTTTTTTTTCTTATGGAAACAAAGAAAGGAAAATGTGAGCAAAACAAGCTACTCCTTGTTGGTTTGCCATGATGAATTTCAAATTATTACATTTGAAATTCCATCAACAAATAAGGTAATCCTTGCTATCTATTTTTGAGCTAGAATTGTTGTTTCATGTCAACAAAGAAGGTATTCCATGGTGTTGATTTTTTATTTGTATTCCATGGTGTTGATTTTTTATTTTTGAGTTGCAATTGTTGTTTCAAGGGGAAAATTAAAATTCCTTTCATTTGAATCACTGTGAATGTAGCATTGTGAATTTTCATTTAAATCACTGTGAATGTCGCATTGTGAATATGCTTGACTTGAGTTTTTCATAACACCTTTTATTAAGGATATTGAAGTTAAAATTGCTTTCATTTAAATCATTATGGATGCAGCATTGTGAATATGATTGAGTTTAATTTTGAAGAGTGATTTTTGAGCTTTACATGTATTGCAATAAGCATACTGAAGTTAAAATTCCTTGATTTAAATCACTGTAGATGCAGCATTGTGAATATGATTGAGTTGAATTCTGAAGAGTGATTTTTTATTTTTGAGCTTTACATGTACTTCAATTGTTTTAAGGTTTTAAACTTAAGCCTCGAGTTATAAGAGTTAAGTACATAATTAAATGAAAAATTAAGCAAAGAAATAAATGAAAAATGTTAATTATTTAATAAAGTATTTACAAAACAGAGATAGAATTTAATGCTTCAATATTCTTGAAAATTAGAAAATTAAAAAATTCAATACTGAACATTCAAAAAGAAACATGAATAAATTTTAGACTATTCCAAATCAAACATTCGAAAGCAAACATGAATAAATTTTAAACCAAACATAAATGAAACAAAACTTATAATGCTTTAGTATTAATTTATAAGGTTCAAGGGCAGACAGCTCTTATTGCAGCTTTTCTCGACAGTATTCTATTATGAGTTTGTTCTATTCAGCTGATTCAACTTAGTAAATGGGTTATGGAATAGGAACTTCTTTGACCTCTGCTGTTTTATTCGCTCGTGCTTCCCTAAAAAAATGCAATTGCTGGTAGTGCTGCTGAAACTGGTTAATTGGTCATTGGCTAACTTTCTAAGGAACAAAGTTATTTGATGTTGAGAACTAGCGAAAACAGAAATTGTTCTGTGGAGGCTGCTATGGCTAATTAATTGTGGTTACCTCTATGATGAAGAACACAAAAAAGGAAGTGCACTTGATGATTAGACTGGTTGATCCCAAACCAAAAGCGAAGAGATATAGAGTACCAAACATGTTGATCCTAGACCAAGAAAGAAGAGAGGAAGCAAACAATTGGATCTTTTGTTGTTTTTAGTAGTTGTGGGAAGCCTAACAGATGGCTACCATTCCATGAACCTTGACAAATGGTTAACATAGAGGCTTACACTATACTGTTTTGGTGACCTCAAATTAAAACATAAGAAAAGATAATGATACTTAGAAGCTAGTTTCTAAATAAAACTTAGAATGATGTTTTAAATACAATTTAGAATGATGTTTTAAAGTTATCAAATTATGATAACATTGTAAAGTTATGGCCAATAATAACTAAAATTTAAGATAATGTTGTAAAGTTTTTAACCTTCTTAGAATATTTAAAAACAAAGATGCATAAAGACCCTCATTTACTTCCCTAATTAAACTGCAGTGAAACTTTGATTAAATTTTACAATCTCCTGCATTGCTCAGTAACCCAGAAAACTTTGGACAAATGAATAATATAAAAAAAAATATTGTAAAGTTAATACACTTATCACTATAATTAAAGACAAAGCTGCAATACTACCCTCATTTGCTTGCCCAATTAAAGAGCAAGAAAACTTTGGTTAAATTTTGCAATCCCTCAGTCATTTGCTTGCCCAATTAAAGAGCAAGAAAACTTTGGTTAAATTTTGCAATCTCTCCTGCATTGTTAACCAGCACTGAAAAAACTTTGGGTAAACAAATAATATGAAAAAAAATCAATGCAGTTAATAAGTAGTCAAAACTTTGGATATCTTATTTTTACCCCCAACATAATGTCTTGAAAGCTGCCAAGAGTACAATAAGAAGGCCAACTTTGTTGTCCAATCAAAAATTACATAATAAATTTTATATTATTTTGTAATATGAAAACTTTGATTAAAATTGTGATGTAGAATAATATTTTTTAGTCAAACAAAAGATTAATACCCAGTCAACCCACAATCTCTAAGAAAGAATAATAAGAATTCAAAACTAACGTAAAACCTCTTTGAAAACCCAGCAAAGGTTTTTGCGAACCAGAGCCAGGTCGGCTCAAGAGTGACCCTTACCTTTTAAAATGCCTATGCATTTAAGAAATATCTATGTATTTAGAGAGCGTAGAATTCATAATCTTCGTTGACTTGTGGATTGTACAACGAATATCGTTCTCTGTAATAGTTCTTCTCACTCTCTGATTCAAAATAAAGATTCTTCAAGAAAATATGCCGAGCGTTTATTCATCATCAGGTAATGTTTTTAACACCCTGAAAGCCCGAGAGTTGAACGGGAAAACTAAGGCTTCGATCCGAAATACATTTCCGGAATATCATCTACAAGCATTCAAGAACCCTCCGCGGACCTCCTCTGTAAGCGACATTGTGATAGCCGCTGACATTATATTTGTTCTCCACGGTCAACATGATCTTATTCCATATCTACGACATGCAGATGGAGAAATCGCACCTCTTACTGACGATAATGGGAGCCCTGTAATAATGAGTTCTCGAGATATAGTGGACTTCGTCTGTTACAATAATTATAATGATTCATTGTTAATTGTTGTTGGTGGGTATGCTCCTAAAATTTTCAACAGTATTCCAATTTCATTGATAATAGCAGGACACACTACAGCATATACAAGGCATTTCCCCTCAGATTCAATATATAGTTGTGATTTTGATATTCCAAATTGCAGGGGAATGATTTATAATAAACAGAAAAAACTATTCATAATTTTCGAATTGAAAGAGTATAAGAAGTTGTTTACCATACCAGATGACAGTGGCACTGCTTATTTACATTTTGGGTTTTTATCTCCTTGTATAACGAAATGGTGATGTATGATTATAATTTTTCGAGTGAAATATCATTGAAAATTTATTCTAAGTTCGATGGGAGACTCCGCAAACAAAGTTCTCTCAGGTTGGGAGATCGTCAATATTACGTTGCGTTCATTGCACTGTGTGGCAGGGATACGCTACTTTTGCAACAAATACGAATGACAATGCAAATCATCAATATAGCTTCTGAAAGCTCTGAAGTTATAAAAACAACAGAAATTCGAGTACAGTGTTGCCCATACTATCTAGATAAAAGAGAGCAGATTTTATGTTATACGATAAGTAACAGCCTTCACGTTTGTAATCTACAAGGGGATATTTTGTTCACATTCCAAGAAATCCAGCTATCTTGTAGTCTTTTTTACGGTCCTTACATTACCAGGGCACAAGATATTTTGATTTGTGCCTCTGATAAGCATAATGGTACTATCGATGTTTTGAACATTGGTACAGGAGAACGCCTGGTAAATATTGCAACAGATAATTCACACAGTTCCGAAATCAGAAAAGCCGCATTGAGATGTACGAGTGCATTGGCATATGACGAAAGGACTCGTGAATTTTTCACCGGCAATATCTTTGGAATTTGTTGCCGGTGGTCGAACAGAATTTTAGAAGATATTGGAGACCGATCACTATAAATATGAAAATTTTATAACAGCACTTTTATAAAATATTTTTTTATGAATTTTTATTATTATGTAATTAGATGTTATA
>APFE030346683.1:0-14307 GCA_000404065.3 Pinus taeda | reverse complement strand
AGTAACCAGAAAATAACACCAGTAACTAGACACCAATTTAAACCCAGATCTCTGCAGAAACAGATAAAAGACAGCTAAAATATATTTCAGGAAAGGTCCGCAACTTCACCGAAGGAAACCTGCGGATATCTGCACTGCTGCCGTGGCCGCTCCAACTCTTCAGTAGATCTAACTTATAATGCTCCGGTTTCTCCTTGATTCAGATTCAAATATGTCTCACCAATCAATTATGAGAAATTCAGATCTTGCTCTTCTTAAGATTTTCAACTCAACTGTGTTTAGCCAAATGATCTCCTTTCCATTTTATAGGCTAGGCCTCACTCAAAACCATTGAGAAACAATACCACGGACCCAATACATGGGTTCAACTCTTTTGGATGCAATACCACGGACCAAAACCATAGGATCAAAACTATCGGACTAATACCATGAACCAACCATAATATTTCCCATGTGTGAGCACTTTTCTCTGCATGAAAGTGCGTGAACGTTCCTCTGCATGAAAGTGCGTGAACTTTTCTTTGCATGAAAGGAACTTTTCTCTTCATGAAAGTGCGTGAACTTTTCTCTGCATGAAAGTGCGTGAACTTTTATCTTCATGAAAGTGCGTGAACTTTTATCTGCATGAAAGGAACTTTTCTCTGCATGAAAGTGCGTGAACGTTTCTCTGCATGAAATTTTCTCTGCATGAAAGTGCGTGAAACATAAAATAACTTTGCTGCACTATAATTTATCATCTGAGATGAGTGGGTTGCCATCAAGTACAACATATGTATCACAATGCCAACACATGGGCCTATCTTTAGCCTGTGCTACCACTGAAACAGTTTCAGGTCAGGGCTTCATAACGTTTTTCTTGTGCTTCCTTAGTCTTCTTCGTAAGCGTCGTATCTGTTTTCTCAATTTAATGATTTCCAATTTAAACTGCATGTTTTATTTGGATTGTGAATGATATCATTCCTTACAAGGGAATCTCCTTTTTGTGTATTGCTTAATGAATTCTTGTTTGACAACAACTTTTTCCAAAGGTGTCACAGTTGGTCTAGGGCTTAGTGGATTAACATTGACAAAGTCGTCGGCTGGTTCTTGTTTTACTCTGATTTCTTCTGTTTGTTCCTCAACTTGGGGAACAACCCCGCCATCTCCTTCTTCTAGTCTCAAGATCTCTATGTATTCCCTCTGTGGCTCTAGATTTACTTGTGGGGTAGTGTCTTTGACACCCTCTTTTTGTAGTTGCTCTACTGCTCGAACATCCTCTCCCATCTGCTCTGGAATTTTCTCTAACCCTTGTGGGTTAGTCTTATCAGCAACATCCTCCTCTAATGGTTCTGTAGAAGTAGTATCAGCCATCGCTTCTTCATTTTGTCCTTTGGTCAACACTGGTTCTTGTGTGGCAGTGTTGACCACCAACCCTTCAATTTTCTCAATTAGTTTAGCATTCGACACTGATTTTTGAGTAACGGTGTCGATAATGGTGCCTCTAACCGTCCCAACAAATTTTAGGATTGGGGGAGAAGCTTTTTCTTTCTCCATGCATCTAGGGGAATGAAATTTCATTGCCCCTTTTGTCAAAGATGTAAGAAAAGGAGAGCGAGGAATAATTTCATCAATTTCCATTCCCTCAATTCCTGATGACGCAGGCTCTCCTTCTCCTTCCCCTTTGTTCATCAGTTATTCTATGCTCCCTGTTTCCTTCTTCCAAATCATTCTTCTGCCCAACAACTAACACTAGTTCTTGTGCATCAGTGTCGACTACGACCCTTGTTTCCTCCAAAGGTTCCACATTCACTTGAGCAATAGGTGTTGGTTATTGTGTGGTAGCACCACCTACATTTCCATCCAAAGGTTCTTCAACTGCTTGGATAGGTGGTGCTTGTTCTTGTGTGTCATCACCACCTACATTTTCAACGAAATGTTCTTCAATTGCTTGGATAGGTGATGTTGGTTCTTGTGTGTCATCACCACCTGTAATTGCATCCAAGGGTGTTGATTCTCCTCTTAAATTGGTAGTCGACACTAGTTCCTGTGGAGCAGTGTCAACTGCACTCTCTTCTATCTCCATTATGTCTATTTCTATTGGGCCAATAGGGGATGCTAGAGCAGCATCGTCTGTGGCCTCTTCTTTCGCTGCTAAGTCTTCTTCCTCCTCCCTTACAGGCAGCATAGTCGTAAGTTCTTCCTCTGCTAGCTCGATGAATTATGTCCAAGCCACGAAGGTTTGAGACAAAGCATGTACCACCAATAATCTAACCAACCCATTATTTGTGAGATTTGCTAATGGTTTTCAAGACTGACGGGCAGACTGTGCCATTAATTGAAGGTGGCTGCATAGAAACTATGGCATGTCTAAAGAATGAACCTGCGCATGACGAAACTGAAGGCATGCAAGGAGTTTGAAATGGTATTTAGATAATGTAGAAAATTGACCTTCATAGGTAACATACCTCATAAAAATAATATGCCACCTTAGCCCATGGGTATGGTAGAGATTTATGACCATATCCTCTTCCTTTCTAGACCATTGTCTCCCCAACCTGCAAAAACAATTCTGAAAACCCTCGTAGAGGAGAATTCCGAGAGAATCATTTCCGACCTCTTCGCTGCAACCCGTTGAGAATCAAAATAACTTCCTCCATGACAGAAATATACAACTGATGAACTCTGGAATGATTTCCTTCCAGGTTTAACAAAAATTCAACTGTGGTAGCTTCTTCAAATCCTTGTAGCCTCTCAAAATACACATCCCATCCTACATCCAAGAAGACTTACCAAATGTTTGCATTACCTCGAACCTGCTCTGTTCTTTCTGCTTCATGTCTCACAGCCTACCCACCCATTCTGCAACGGCTCTAGAACAACAATTTGAAGTGAAAATAGACTGTTGAGGAGGAGTGACGGCAGGTATATTTGCAATGAGAGAGATGTGATAGCAATGGGGTGTAGTGAAAGTGAAATCAGGGAGGGTAATGTTGAAATATGGAAAAATCCATGGAAGAGTGGTAATGGAAGAGTGGTAATGAGTGGTAAGTGTGGTAATTATTTTATATCATTGGAAAGGGTCGTTCATTAATAAAATAATACTAATTTCAAGTCCCTATGCATATGGGTAACCATGCAAAGTATGGTTGAAATAGTGGAGCTTATGCACTTAGTACAAGGTTCAATAATGATATTAACAAGTCATTATTGCTATTTAATTATGACATATTTTTCATTTATTATAGTATCTCCCCCCAACTAAGGGATGACCTTCCTTGGTCATATTGTGTCATGTCAAATTAATTATCAATTCAAATATTCTAAGTCAAGTGGGGACGTACATGGTGACTTACCTTAGAAGACTAAGGATAGTAGAGGAGTAACAACATCGAGGGAGTAACAACACCCAAAGAGTAACAACACCGATTGAACACTTAGCCAAAATCACCACGGAGTAATAACACCGAAGGAGTAACAACATCGGGGTACTTAGATGAAATCGCCATGAAGTAACAACATCGGTAGAGTAACATTACAGGAGGAGTAACAACACTAGTGAGGTACCTGCAAGAAGAAGATTGATAGAGTAGTAACAAAATTTTATTACATTAACTATCTATCTATATATTATATTGGTTCTCTATTATTTTTCTTTTTCTGGACCAGGGGTGCAGAGGAGGAATTCCCTACACTAATAACTTCAAAACCAGAGTTATCAGAGAGATATTTAATAAAGGAGTCTCTTGAAGCTGGACGGTGATATAATATGAGGCGATGAATATTCACGATTAGAGGAGTATTTTCCTCATCAATTTTTATAAGTCTAACAATCCCATTATCAAACACTGTGTCAACTTCATATGGTCCCATCCATGTGGAGTAGAGTTTTCCCTTAAAATACCTGAACCAAGAATCATAGAGCAATGCCCAATCCCCTATTTAAAACACCTTTTTCTTAATGAATTTATCATGCCAATTAGTTCGGTGTTGCTGGATTATAGCATTATTCTGGAAAACTATTAGACGAATTTCATCCAACTCATTCAACTATTCCAGTCGGTGTTTCTGGGATTCTGAAATATCTAGACCTACTTCAAGGGTTATCTTGAGCATCTTAATTTCGAATTCCACTGGAAACAAAGGGGATTTCCCATAGACAAGATCGTATGGTGAAAACTTGTTATGTTCCACCATGTTGCTCTATACGCCCACAATGCCTCAGGAAGCTTCTCAACCCAATTCCAACGATGGTTTTCTACAATCTTTGTAAGAATATTATCTAGTACCTTGTTTGTGCTTTCGTCTTGACCACTCGCCTAAGTGTGATATGGAGATGTTACCCTATGCTTGATTCCATACTTTTTCATAAGTCCTACTATGAGATGTGATGTAAACTGTGCCCCTCCCTCTGAAACTATCTCTCTAGGAGCTCTGTACCGTGCAACAATTTCTTCAAATAAAAAGTCGTAAACAACCTATTATGTTTCTTTCACAATAGCATTGGACTCTACCCACTTTGTCACGTAATCCATGCAAACTAAAATGTGAAATTTCTGCTGTGAAGGTGGATTAAATGGCCCAACAAAATCGATAGCCCATTTTTCAAAGGGCTCAAGAGTTGGTGTTGTACCAACATTTCATATGCCCGACCAAGCTGACTGATCTGGAAACTATCGTACCATATAACATATTTCCTTGCATCATGAAAAATAAAAGGCCAATTGTATCCAATTTGTAACACCTTATGACCTGTCCGCTTATCTGTAAAATGTCCCCCACTGGGGCCATCATGAGCAGCTTTCAGGACATCATAGATGTCATCACCACTTACGCAGCACCGTATTTGTTGGTCAAATCCTGTGTAAATGAGATATCCCTCTATCCATGAATAATGAGCAATATGATGGATAATCCTTCAGTGTTGTTACACAGTAATTTGTCACTGGCCCCATATCCCCTGATCTCAGGTAAAGTCAGTCCCTGAGCGACATCTTCTCTATTCATACCTCAAACAAATGTGTCCACATCTTCCCAATCATTTAAGAAGATCAACAAATGCTCTTTAATCCTTGATATTGACCCTTTTTACCCATGTTTCAATATCGTCGCAAGTAAATCTCATTCTGCCTGCGACGATTTCCTGTAATGAACTATAACGTTGTGACATCATCGCAGGGCTACATCTGTTCTTTGCGATGGTCATTTTTTAGGGCTCGTTCCAAGTCCTCAATATCCTTCTTGTGACAATAGCTCTGAATACATTGTTGCCCTATGACGTCCTCTCTGAGTCCTAGTGTTTGACTCGCGACGACCTAGATATGGTGAATTAGTTCAAACATAATGCTTTTGGGTGGTTCTGGAACTGGTTGTTGGGTCAAGGAAGTTCGCCTTTCCTCCTCTGGGATGGTGGTTCCTCCTTTTGAGAAACCTCCCTTGGAGATAGGCTCCCTCTCCCTCATTTATGGAGGCTCCTCCTCTTATAAAAGCATTCCCCATTGCTATGATCAGCTAGTTCTTAGTTTTTGGTATTGAGCAAATTAACTAGTTTTAGTGTGAGGTTGATGGTTTGTAGTGTGAAATATTGATAGTCTAGCAATTGGTTGTGGATTTCCTTAGCCTTGTACTAGTGCAATTGAGTAAGAGAGAGAGTTATTATCCTTTTGGGAGACCCTTTTGAGGGTGAACGCTTGAAGAGACATACTGAGTGGACCCTTCGAGGAAGCTTGTGATGTCAAGGTTTGGTTGTAAGCTTTGCTTTTGCTCATTTTAATACAATCAATGGTGATTTCCTATGTCATGTGTAAAATATATTTTATAGCTTATGGTTCCTTGACTCTGTAAGTGAATAGTTCATTGTTTTACTCTATTATGTGTTTTGTTGTTCTCTTGTGTTGTTTCAGGTGAGCTGCTCATTGAGAAAAGGAAACAATAGTTGAAGCAGCACAATAAAAGCTCCATCGAACACTGGTTTGAAGTAGGCTCTTACAACAATGATCGTTTAAAGAAATTAGCTATTGCTTTGTCTTACTGTGACTAGACCCACTCTAGGGCTAGAGGGGTTGCCTCTATCCGCAAAGGGAACATTACCTACATCACAAGTTGGCGACTCCGCTGGGGAGTCCTTTGTGTGTTTCCTCTTGTTTTTTCTCTTGATGTGTTTTTAATTGAATTACATAGTGTCTCTTGGTTTTGGGGCTGAGCCATCAGTGTTCTAAGTTACTTGAGTCAATCTGGTAGTCCCTCTCACTGCCTGAGAGATAAGTCTGGTGTCTTTCAGACGTTTCTTCTTTGTTTTACCTCTTAACTGAGATCATCGTTGTTTAGCTCTTAACAGCTGCGACGAGTCACACCTGCCCTCTTTGATTAAGTTGTACGTTGCGGATATCCCATCATACAGTTGTGATGATTCCTGAAATCAGGCTATCACCGAAGACAGGTGTACTCTTGCGACGACGTCACACAGTTGCTAGATTTGTGCTCGTGATGATTTGCCTTTCATCTCAGGTTGCTAGTTAGACCGCTGCGACAATTCCTGTAAGGTTGTTTTTCACAGCCTTACCTCCTGAATCACCCAGTGCTACTTGTCCCCTACTGTCTCTTATCCCTTATCAAACATTTGGCTGTATTTTGTTAAGGCACTTTCTCCTTGCTTTTGTTTGTCTGAGCCTTGTGTTTTCAGGCTATGTGACCTAAATCTTTGTAAGGTTTCGGCAAGAAGTCATTCGTTTGGGTTGCTTGTCCTTCCAAGATTCATCCGCAACCATCTGATTGGTTTATTTGAAGCTGTTCTACTACTTGTCTTCTTTCTTATTGGTATGTAGTGTTTGGTTATTGAACCATTTTCTCATGTTGATTTGATTTCCACACTCTCAAACATAGATTACATTTGTTTGGATCAGTCAGGATTTCATTTTCTTGTTTGTCATTTAATCCCAAAAATAAAAAATATTGCATTCATACAGCATACGAAAGCGAAAGCACATTTGCATTAGTGAATCTTTTCATGATTGAGAAATTAGAAAGCAAAGTTCAAATCTTTCATTAGTAGTTGTGAGATAAGTGCATTGATGCATTGTGTTTCCTAGTGATTGGATTGCTTGCATGCACTGCATTTCTTACATTTGCTTGTCTTGGTTTGCCTTCGCTTGGAAATGAACTCCTTACCCTCATTTAGGTAGTTGTTCATCGAAAGGAATGGTGTTTTACTCGTTGTAGCTGCATCCTAGAAATTGTTAAAATACATTCGGTAGGGCCTGAAAATGGAAACTTAACAACGCATTGGAACTTAACGCACACTTATCTAGAGGTCTAGGCTAGAGACGTGCTCTAGCGTCATTAAACCTAGTTACTATTGTGTTCACTAAGGTTGGGTGATTCCTCCTTTCGTGATCCAATAGGTACTAGTACGGATTTGAGCTCCCTGTATTGTCGAGTATATATTAGGAGACCCCACTAGGTAATCATCCTATTATCCATAGGAAGCCAAGTCTACCGCCTTACGAATTGTAACACACCAAACACAACATTTGGGAAGATTAACTTCCGTACAAAAAATCCTTGGTCATTTCTCTTTCATTTGATCACCAAGGTGTATATGCAGTTTTGCAATTTGTTTGGTAAACCTCTTGTATAGTACTCCAGAGCAGTCACTTTCATTCCTTTTCAACTCCTTAAAAGTAAAAGGATCATCTGAGCACTTGTTTTTTCAGGCTCATTAAACCTTGAAAGAGATAGAGTCACCTTTCGTCATTTTCTCAACTCTTAAAATATGAAAAAATGCAACTTTGTTTCAATGTTGTAAAATTTACTGCCCACGAAATATTCTTGGTTACAGTTAGAGTTTTTTTCTAGGTCAATCCCAATGGCAACATTCCCAGATACTACCAGTCAAGGTCTCCCCCCAAATGGGAATCCTTTTCCTTCTGTTGGAAATGTTGGTGCTCCATATATTGCAATGTTGTCTTTGCCTGGGTTACCCATCAGTTTGCTTGTTTGGTTGTTTTCAATATCGGTGGTCCCGAGCATCATGGCTCATGTTCCACCATATCCATCGTTTGAATCACAACACGATAATTCCAGGGTTGAGCCTTCGCCTTCTTCCCCTATTTCTTCTTCCTCCTCTCGTACTTCGCCTGGTGAAAGTTCCAAATCCAATAACCAGGAGGCTAAGAAGAAGAAGAGGAAGATGAAAAAGAAGAAGTTAGATAAGCGAGAGGCCACCCGTGCAACTATTGCTCCGAGTACATCTCAGGTCGGAAAACCTTCTGATCCTCTGCAGAAGGTTAAGTTTCCTTGTAAATTGTGTAAGGGTGACCATCTTCTCCGTGATTGTCCTGGTATTCATAGGATCTTAGAAGTACGGTCTCACGATCTGGTTCATCCCTCATTTCCCTTTGATGCTCCTTCACCTTTGTCCGCTCATGGATAACACTTCTACAGTTTTGGAAAGTCTTACATCTTCTTCACCACAATTTCCAGTTGGTTATCAGAGGCTCTCTTCTGACCCTCTATAGGTTGACAAAGAGATTGACATGGATTCATCTCTTGTCCATATTGCTCTTCCCGAGCCTGGCTATGCTGTGTCTGTTTCCAACCAGCCATTGGTTGAAAAGAGTGTCGACTTGGTTTCACCAACAGTTGTTCACTCTGTTCCATAAGAGAATATTGATCGTACTACTCATGTCCTTCTCGTCTCGTCAGATTCTCCTAAGCCCAAGAACGATCCTTCTATCCTGGCTAATCAAGAGAGTCCTTCGATTCCTGTAGAACATGGGGGCAATCATACATTACCCCCACCAAGTAGTTCGGTCGTTTGCTTCGAATGGAGTCACTTGACTACTTTCCACCTCCCATCCTATGTGCCTTTTCAGATTACAGTACAAGCCTATAATAAGGCAGTACCTGGCACTCTCTTGGATGAAGGTGTGTCAGTTAGCCTCATGCCTTCCACTATTTGGAAAGCTTTGGGCTCCCCACAGATTGCTCTTGTCACTTAGAATCTATTAGCTTTTGACGAAGGAACTAGTCAACCTTTATGGATCCTTCCAAAGTTCCCAATTACTTTGGGAGGCAAAATTGTCTGTATAGATGTGATGGTCATCCAAGGTGCTTTGGATTTCAGTCTTCTCCTTGGCTGTGACTATATTTATGCCATGGGGGCTCTTTTTTCTTCACTTTTCCGTGTAGTTTGTTTTCTGCATGATGGAAGAATTGTGACTGTAGATCAATTGTCATTCTTTGGTCACCAAATACCTCCTGTGCCGCCATCATCCCCTATCGGCTCTTGTCCGCAAGTAGTACCTTCCCCGCCACAAGTCAATTATGTGGTTACCCATTCCATCTCTGTGTATGTTGATGATCATGCAGATGGTCTCGTACATCACTGTACTGGGGGCATTGGAACCCAATTTGTCATTGGTTCCTAATGCTATGCATTCCTCCCAGAGCATGGTTCTTCCCTCCAGTGAGGATCTCTTGGGCGTCATGTTCTAGTATGGCCCATGAACATGAGTTCCGAGGATAGTTCTTTTCTTGTGTCAACCTCGTTTAAAAAATGAAACAAGGGGTATGAGCATAGTTCCTGTTCTTGTGTCAAGCTTGTTAAAAAATGAATCAAAGGGTCTCGAGGATAGTTTGTTCCTATGTCAACCTCGTTAAAAAATGACACAAGGGGTGCTAAGCATAGTTTTCTTCTTGTGTCAAGCTCTTTAAAACATGAAACAAGGAGACCGAGGATAGTTCTTTTATTGTGTCGACCTCATTAAAAAATGAATCACTGAGTCTTGAGGAGAGTTCTTGATCTTGTGTCAACCTCGTTAAAAAATGAAACAAGGGTTTTGAGGAGAGTTCTTGATCTTGTGTCAACCTTGTTAAAAAATGAAACAAGGGTTATGAGGATAGTTCTTTTACTGTGCCAACCTCATTAAAAAATGAACCAACTCCCTTTTCCAAATCGAGTCTTTGATTATGATCTCGTAAAATCCCAGTCGAGTCTTTCATAGATCTCGAAAGTGAACCTTCATTCCATCCACCTCGTTGAATGCAATGAAGCTTGGGGGGCATGTACCTCGATTTGAGTCATTATTTTGGGGGCATGCGAACTTATAACAAGCATAGTTTTTCATTTCAAGCTTGTGTAAACATGAAACCAAATCCAAGCAGAGTTCTCCATGGTTCAAGCTTGTGTAAAAATGAACCCATACCTGATTTACATCTCATGATTGCCATTTTTATCCACTAATTTCTGCTAGAGGAGCCTTGCTTGTTTCATTCCATTGCCACCATCTCTTTGGCAGATCATATGCTTTCACTTGGTTGTTTGTCCTTTCTTGAGGGAACATAGTGATGAGTGGTTTTATTAGCCAGCCTCTTGACCATTACATGTTTTGAGTAGTTCCACCATTACCGGAACTAGTTGCTACCATTTATACCACTTGTTCCTCCACGATGAGTCACCTTTAAGCTCTTTTTGACTCGTAAAAGATGAAAATATTGTCGAGTATTTTTCCATTTTTGACTCGTTAAAAGAGAATAAAAATGGGGGTCTGCTTTCAGCTCTTTTCCGACCGTTTAAAAACAAAAAGATGGTTGAGCCCTTGTCATTTTGAGCTTGTTCTTGGTTACGAAACGTCGTGTCTCTAGTAAGTTTTCTACTTTTTTGGACTGGAAACACTATTTACGAAAAGTAATCCTTGACCGAAATGGTCAAGCGGTTCTCTCAAGTATCGTTTTCTACCTTTTTGGGCTTGAGAGACACAAAATTATGAAAAGGGCTCACTTGGAGTTTTCTTTTCCGTGTCTTTTTCAAACTCTCTAAACATGAAAAATACTCCGAGTTTTACCTATGTCAGACTCGTTAAACCCTGACGACATTGGACTCGTCACCATGATGAGACCCAAGCTTCTCCTTCCTAAGGCTCGTTAAAATTTCACTAGGTTGGATTTGTCTGAAGGACAACCTTACATTGCAAGCATATGCTATCCCCTTCAAGCTTATTTTTCAAAAATAATTGAGGTACTCGCCAGCAATGGTGGGGGAAAATTTTGGAAATATTCCATTGGTTACCTACGGCAGCTAGTCACTCTTGAAAATCGACACTTTTGCTTCTCGCCACGTTTAGGATATCCTCACATCATCATTGACCTTCTAGGGTTCGGTTTTGTCATTTTTCCTCATTCCATTTGATCCTTGTCGTCTCCGCCAAAATTCTGTTGCATTCTGGAGTCGTGTCGCTGATATGTTCAAGGGCTTAATCCTTCTACAGTTCACACCCTTACAACCTCCTCTGATCCTCTGATTCATCCATCTTCATCTTGTTCCTTGTCTCATGTCATTGATGTGGGAAACATTATGGCCCTCCTATGACGGGTCGCTTCATGTCGACATCAACTCATTATCCAGGAAGTTGATCTAGAGATTCCTTTCAGGTACCTTGGAGCTTGCATTCCTCAATGGCAAGTTCTTCGCACTCGACGACAGGCTTGTATTATTGGTCTTCGATCGGGTGATTCCATAATTGTTCCACTCCAGATCATTCTTCACACTTTGTGGATTGTACTGATAGTACCTTGAGAACCATTAACATTACTGGTGGTCTCTCTCGTGCTTGTTAACAATTTACATCATTGGCCGGTAATCAAGCGATTTTCTAGTATGCTCAACTTCAGCACATCTATTCACATATTAGGAATTGTACTATGATTAGTTGGGATTCAAGACCCAGGACTAAGATTACATAAGTTCGAGTTGTGTGGATTGGTTCATGATTGCATACATGACTCTTTGATTGGATGGCTGTGACCATACCTCTATTTTTATATGGTCTTATCGACTAGATGGTTGCGTCCATACCACAGACCAATTCTATCTATCTTTTGGATGGCTGTGCCCATGCCTAGACTACATGTATTTCTTTCACTATCATAGATATCAGTTGTACTTGCGCCTGCAAGTTCTCACCGATGGTGTTCCATTTTGGTTATGGCTTCGTAAAGAATTTCACCCCTCCCACTCTCTCGGCCTTCATGCTTTAGGGGACATCTGTTACACAGTAATTTGTCACTGGCCCCATATCCCCTGACCTCGGATAAAGTTAGTCCCTGAGCAACATCTTCTTTGTGTCATACCTCAAAAAAATGTGTCCACATCTTCCCAATAATTCAAGAAGATTAACAAATGCTCTTTAATCTTGAAGATTGACCCTTTTTACCCATGTTTCAATATCATCACAAGTAAACCTCATTCTGCCTGTGATGATTTCCTGTAATGAACTAGAACGTCGCAATGTCGTCGTAGGGTACATCTGTTCTTTGCGACAGTCGGCTTTTAGGGATCATTGCAAGTCCTCAATATCCTTCTTGCAATGATAGCTTTGAATACATTGTTTCCCCGTGATGTCGTCTCTGAGTCCTAATGTTTGACTCGCGATGACCCAGATATGGTGAATTAGCTCAAATAGAATGCTTTTGGGTGGTTCTGGAACTGGTTGTTGGGTCAAGGAAGTTCGCCTTTCCTCCTCTGGGATGGTGGTTCCTCCTTTTGAGAAACCTCCCTTGGAGATAAGCTTCCTCTCCCTCATTTATGGAGGCTCCTCCTCATATAAAAGCATTCCCCATTGCTATGATTAGTTATTTCTTAGTTTTTGGTATTGAGCAAATTAGCTAGTTTTGGTGTGAGATTGATGGTTTGCAGTGTGAACTATTGATAGTCTAGCAATTGGTTGTGGATTTCCTTAGCCTTGTACTAGTTATTTTGAGTAAGAGAGAGAGTTATCAACCTTTTGGGAGACCTTTTTGAGGGTGAACGCTTGAAGAGACATACTGACTAGACCCTTCGAGGAAGCTTGTGATGTCAAGGTTTGGTTGTAAGCTTTGATTTTGCTCATTTTAATACAATCAATGGTGATTTCCTATGTCATGTGTAAAATATATTTGATAGCTTATAGTTCCTTGACTCTGTAAGTCAATAGTTCATTGTTGTACTCTATTATGTGTTTTGTTGTTCTCTTGTGTTGTTTCAGGCGAGCCGCTCATTGAGAAAAGGAAACGATAGCTAAAGCAGGGCAACGAAAGCTCCATCGAACACCGGTTTGAGGTAGGCTCTTTCAACAATGACTATTTAAGGAAATTAGTTGTTGTTTTGTCTTGCTGTGACTAGACCCACTCTAGGGCTAGAGGGGTTTCCTCTGTTTGCAAAGGGAACATTACCTACATCACAGTTGTTCTCTGTAAGGCAAGTGTTGAGGCAGATTTCACATAGCAAGATTTAGCAATATCTGCATACCACAGAGTGTGAGTAGAAATTGAAAACATATGTTCACCTAGAAAACTATCCTCTACAGGTGTACCTTCATCACGAGTATCCATCCTAGACAGGAAATCTGTAACTACATAATCTTTTCATGGTTTAGCTACAATGGTAATATCAAATTCCTGAATTGATAGTAACCATCTTGTAACATGACCAGGGGTTATATGTTTGTTCATCAGATACCTGATAGTTGTATGATCAATGTGCACGAAAGTAGGATACCCTATGATATAATGCCAAAATTTATTAATGGCATAAAGGACAGTGTTGGGTCCCTATAATAATAGTGATTACCCCATTACTATTGTAGTTATACCCCCTATTAATATTGTTTCACCCCTATTTCCCCCATATTGTTATTACTGTGCCCCATAGAATCCCTCTATTGTTATTTTTGTGGCTTTATATTATTATTGTTACGTCGGATGGTTTATATTGTGACTCCTTAGACTCCTATATATAGAAAGGAGGTTTTGTCATTTGAATCATCCAAGAATTGTTCATTTATGTAATGTAAAGGAGGTTCCCTCGAAGGGCTGAATTCTAAGGCGTTGATCTTCTTTTCTATCTTTTCTTGAGCTGGTTTCATAACATTTGGTATCAGAGCTTTGGATTCTAGGGTTTCGCTGCTCCAAACAGGTCATCGTGGCATTTTCGTTATAATTTTTTTTCTATGACGTTTCAAAAGTCATAAAAAGAAACCCATTTGAGAAGAAATCGCGCTGAACCTTGGGTCCAAATTTCAGAGCGTTTCACGCGATATTTGCGGAGATATGATCTAAGGAAGTTGGTCTTTTTACAGACTCTTGAATTACATCCCAAACAGGTGACCTGGGGAAAATCGTCATAACTTTCTCTCTGAAGATTGGATTGAAATTTTGTAAGAAGTTGCAGAAAGAGGATGGATTGTAGTTTCTTGTATGCATTTTTCAGATCCAAAGGTTGAAACAGTGACTCGTGGCACGTCGTACAAGTTCGCTCTACTGAACTAGTCTATAATCAAGTCACTGTGGGAGATT
>APFE030346664.1:27473-43299 GCA_000404065.3 Pinus taeda | reverse complement strand
GATACCAATTGTTGGAAATAATACTGAGAGGGGGGGTGAATCAGTATTATTAGGTCAATTATTTTTCAATTCATACACAGATTTGTATACACTACTTAGGTTAGTGAAACCAGCGTATATACGCAACTTCAGTTAAGGAAACTAGCATATAACTTATAATTTAATTATTCTTCAAATTCTGATATTAGAACCATATAAACATTAACTAGGAACAGAAAAATAATGCAGACAGTCACACACAAGAACACAAGATATAGGGTGGAAATCCAATGTGGGTGAAAACCACCTGCTGCAATTTGTCTCTATCTTCTTTCAATTAGAAACACCTTTTTACAATGATTTTGTATTGGTGCAATCTTATACCAGTACGCAGGCTGCAACCTGCAGAAGGCTACAACCTTCTCTCATTCTCCATCTTCTCTTGGAAAGGAGCTACAACCCCCTTAGCTCTTGTACTAGCAGAGGTACTAGTACGTAGGTGTTGTCCTACAAAAGGCTACAACCTTCTCTTTTCTTCCAGGGACCACGTTTCATAAATTTTCAGACTGGATCCATGAATATCATCAATCAAACATCAAGTGTATCTGCATCAATCAATCTCCTTTGTACAAATCAATATAGAATCAACCAAACACTTCTCAGAGTGTTGTAACCAGAAAACAGTAATAGTAACCAAACACCAATTCTGAACCCAGAACACTACAGCAATAAACAGAAGCTGCTAAAGCATATTTCATGAGACGTATGCTACTTCAAAATGAGAAACTTGCATACATACGCATCTGTCTCAAGACCAACTAGCATATACTCTGTCTTCTCTTGCTGATATTACGGGTATACGCGCCTATGATGTGACGAACCTACGTACAGATCTATAAAAGATAATTTATCACTTTTCACTTAATCAGACATCAGTTATACCCAGATTATCAGATTTATAGATCTAATCATGCGCCAATTATAACAGATCAAGAATCACACAATGATACTACTATTCAAGCCTTAAAATATTGATCCATCAATAGAAATTATCCATCTTTTTAGTGCTCAAGTTCCTCCTTGGTTCAGGTCCAGCAATGCAACATAAACCAATCACCAGTTTTCCAGATCTTGCTCCTCTTAAGATATTCAACACTTTATTCGATACCCTTGCCAAATGATCTCCTTCCCTTTTTATAGTCTTAGGCCTTACTCAAACCATGGTCCAAAACCATTGAGAAGCAATACTAGGGACCCAATACTTGGGTTCAACACTTTGGATGCAATACCAAGGACCAAAACCATAGATTCAAATATGTCAGACTAAATACCATGGACCAAACATAAATTTTCCCACATGTACATGCTTTTCTTTGCATGAAAGTGCGTGCATACGTATACGCGCATTTTGATTGGTGATCCTGCGTGTATACGCAACTTTGATGAGAAGAACTTGCGTATACCTTATTTTCTTCCATTCTGAGCGCCTGAGCTGTGATTTTCCATTTGAGTGAGTTTCCATCAAGGACAACGCCTGTGCCATAGAACCAAACCTATGTCATAATGCCAACAGAAACAACTTTGAAATCTCTACTCTTGTGTGAATCCTGCTTGGATACCATGCATCTATCATGGTGTAGATTTTCAACTCTTCAAGAAATTTTAATCAAAATCACAAGATACAAACCTACTCTACTACTCTACGGAAAGTAATTCATAATCTAAAACAAAAATTTTAGACATGCAATAAGAAATAGCACACATGCACATAGTATTTTTCCCGAGGAAAGAAACCTGCTAAAAACTCCAATGTTTGTTTGCATTAGTCTGATGAATAGAGATGTATTACAATTGCTTTTCTCAACTAAGCACAACCTTCAAGTGAATAACCTATATCTCTTCTCAGTAAGAAAATCTGACCAAACTTAATGAAATTGTGTCTCTTCTTGAACCCATATTTCCTTGCACAATTCCTTGAGAAATTAGGCCCCTATTATTTAGGAATTTCTCCAAAATGGATTGTGTAATTCCCAATGTTGTCATCTGACTATATGCAACACATGTACACTCAAGACTAGTCTACAACTAAAGTTACATTGCCTTGAAATCTCCACCTTAACTAGGTAACTGGAATTCTCTGCATGCACTAGTTATTTGGGTTGATTGATTAGTCAACTAGATGAACACTGAGTTTGACTGAAGTCCCACTACACAACTGACCTTCCATTAGTTCCTCTGAGAGTTGCGCAATGGACCTTCCATTAGTTCCTCCGAGAGTTGGAACCAGTGTAACTGAAACAACTTGCAATAACTGACTTTGATTGTTAAAAATTAGGAATCACACATGCTTAAGTAAACTCTAACTCCTCCAACTCAAATTTACTGAGTAAACTAGGTGACACAAGCCATGTCACATAAGTTAACTGCATCCAAATTATATGTTGATGTGGAAATCCGAATTTTCTCAATTTAATCAAGGAAAAATCAAATTGAGAATTTATCACTGCATTTTTCAACACATCTATCAGTCTACGCTAGGCCATATAACTTCATATAGGTGGTCTCAATCTACCCAATGGAAAACCAAATTTTTTTTACCACCTACCTATGGTAATTGGTCAAAAATTCAAAAAGCATCAGTGTTTCTAATGTAACAAAACTATCTATGCATGTATTGTAAAAACAAAAACTGGTGAACATCATGTAGACTCAAGTATTTGAAGAGGTGCCAAGAACCGTAACTTGAGCACTCAGTCCTGGAGGGTCATGAGAAGCTAGTTTACACAGGAAGCATAGCTCAATGTGGGAAATCATTTCTTCAATTTTGTCTAAGAGAAAATTCTAGTTATGATTATATCTTTTAACATCCTCCAGACCAAAAAATATGTTGTATTTCTTAGCCTGCTTATCCATTAAAATCCTACCCAACAGGGTCTTCATTTTCCAATAAAGAGTAAGGTCTCCAAAATAATGCTTCCTTCATCCTCGGGTGTGCCACGGGTCAGGAATCCAAGTGGAAACATCTTGCATGAACTCAGAGTCAAAGAAGACATGTCTATTGTAAATAGCATGAGATCCAAATATTCAAATTTTGTTATGGGTATTAGGAGGGATCACTGCATGGAAACTTTCAGCAACTTCCTCAGCTTGTTGATGGGCTATACTATGGCCTTATGGACCTCTATCCCCACCCCATGCCTACTACGCAGTCTTTGGTGCTCCATGCTCATTCAATTACAACAAACCCCAAAAATAAGGCTCTCAGACTGCAACCCTTGGATAGAGAAAGCGTAATTGTCAGAACAAGAACATGTTATATCACTGATTGCATACCCCCTAGGAGAAAGTAGACTTGAATTAAGGTTATGGCACAACTAACGCAGGAACTCTCTACACCTTGTTGTTGTGAACCTTTGAGTAACTTCGTGTTTCCACGGCCAACCAGGATGGACAAACACAATAGAATAAACCCAATATAGACCTTTGGTTTTCAACAAACATAGTACTATGGTAGAAAAGAAACAACACAAAGAGACCCAAGCACAAAACCCTTTGACCTCTGGCTACAACGACACAGCTAAGAAGAGAAGTTGTGATTTCCAGCACATGCACTACTTCATGGTTATTCCTTTAGTAACTAGTAAAATTATTTTGTAAAATACCCTGGCTCAAGAAAATGCATATTTTTCTAAGATTGTACTAGACATAGCTCAAATAAATAAGTATGAGGTTTAGGATTACCCTGTTGTGGTGAAGAATATCCCTTTCTTCGTTGTCCAGGGAGAATTTCTCGCTTTGGATTGAATTATACCAGACCAGAAATGGGCACATGACCAGGCTACGATATCCTCCTCATCCCTCTTTATTGGTGACCTTTCTCCCCTTCTCCAGTATCATTCTCAAATCATCCAGCCATGCATACCTCGAACCAACAACCTCAAAATTCCTCAATGTAATTACCATTCGTAAGTACCAATCCCTCTACAAAAATAATTCCCTTAATATTTCATGAGGCAGGATATTAATCTTATGCCGAGCAAGATGGCCCTCTGACTACTGACCTCCCTCGCTTGGCACCTCCTGGTTACACTGCATGATACATGGATGTAAATATCACTGCATGATACATGGATGTAAATATCATTGCATGATTAATCATGCGAGGGGGTGGCCATGCCACCCCCTTCATTAACTCCGCTATCAAGTCTAAGGTGGCTGGCACAGCCCTCAAACCTCTAACTCCTTTCAATACTCACCCCCATTAAGGGGAAAAACAATATAAACTTATTAAAAACTACCTTCAATAAAATTTTAGTTCAAAATAAACATAAATGTTATTGTTGTCTTAATAACCTTTTTATCTTAAGAAACAATCATAAAAATATTATTTCAAAATATATCAGACATTGTTTTCAAATCATTATTGAATAATAAATAAATAAAGAATGTTTATTAATATGAACAGATATTACTAAGAATTTCCATTATTAGAGCAATTTATATCCATTTTAAAATTAGATCTATTCATCTTAAGTTTAAATCAAGCACATAGAGAAATCAAATTTCACCATGTAATTCCTTTAATCACATTAACAAAATTAATTCTTCTTGATACTTAATAAGTCTGTTGAAAATGCAGCAAGAAAAACAAGTTTTGACTTTGCCATGGTCAAACTAGCTTAAAATTCAAATTTCTATTTCAGAAGAATACTTGGAGGTAGCTAAATGAGGTGACTTGGCACTTGTCACTTAGTTAACTCAATAAATTCAAGGTGGGGAAGCTTGAGCTTAGTTCTACATAATTGATTTTAAATTTGTAGCAATCTATTTCAGTTAATTTGAGTTATTGGCAGTTTAATTAGTTCTAACTGTTAGAAGAACTAGTGGAGGTGAAGTTTTGGAAGTGAAACTTCAACCACACTCAGTGACCAACCAATTAACTGATCAATCACCCCAAAATAATTGTTGCATGCAGAGAATTATAGTTACCCAGTTGAGATGGAGATTACGAGGCAATGTATTATTAGTTGTAGCATATTCAGATGTGTACAAGTGGTGCATGCAGTTAGAAAATGACCTAAGACTATTTCACAATTTGAAAGTGTGAAATTCCTAAAAAAATAGGGGCAATTTCCGAAGGGAACGGTGCAAGGAAATAGGATCTTGGGAAAGCTTGAAATTGGCTAAGTGTTGGCCAGCTTCAGTTAATCAGGGCAGAGGGATAGACTATACAATTGCAGGGTGTGTTCAAGCTTGAGAAAGCATATGTGTTTCTTCTCTATTCTCTTAATAATGCAATATAGATGGTAAGGGGTTTTAAATAGTTGTTTTCCCCTAGATAAATCTTTGTCCATGTGTGATGTTTCCTGTTGCATGTCTATGATTCTTGTTTTAGATGGTGAATTAACTTTCGTGGATTAATAGAGTAGCTTCAAGTCTTGTGATTTAGCAAATTTCATTAGCAGTATTGAATCTACACATTAATTTCTACATGGTATCGGAGCTGGAACCACTGTAGAGCAGAGATTTTGAAGATGTCATTGCAGGAGGTTCGAGTTTGCTGATTAGGTTGCAAGTTTTCTTCAAGACTGAGAAGATGGCTTTCAATGGACTAAGGTTTGAGTATGCCCTTGAGGGAAGCTCTAATTATGTTGCATAGAAGGACCACATGGAGGCAGTACCGGAGAATAATGGGTTGAAGGAAGTCAATGATAGTGATATTCTGAAACCAACAGCTTCTGATGCAAAGGATCTAGTAGAATGGAAGAAGTGTGTTGCTAAGACAAGGAGGATCATATTAGAGGGAGTACGAAACCATATTGTCTCAAATATCCATGGGAAGGAGACTTCGTATGCAATGTGAGGACATATTTGTTCTAGAATAGTAGTGACCACAGGAAATTGGCACTCAAGGACAAACTTTGAAATATCAATATGCAAAGGAACTAGAACATTCCAAAGTACCTAAGCAGGTTCACACAATTTCTTGATGAACTTGGTCAATTTGGTGTTACTGTAGCAGAGGATGATTTGATGAGCTTGTCCCTTCTAGGCCTTCCAAGAGTTGGCACAACTACCAAGATTCGATGAACGAGAGGGAAAAACTACCAAATTGGGAATGCTTGTGGTTTGATTTGGTACAGGAGGAGATAAGGCAGAATACCAGAGATGTGACTTCATCCAAGGGTGAGGATGAGGAGAATTGTACCTTATATAGAAAGGCAAAGAAATGGAAAGGGAAGAAATCCCAATCCAAAGAAGAATCGAGTCAAGGGGGCAAGAAGAAAGACTTGTCTAGAATCAAGTGTTTTCACTGTCATGAATTTGAGCACTATGCAATGAAGTGTCCACACAAGAATGCAATCAAGAAGACCGAAGGAGGAGGAGTGGGTGAAGCTTTGGCTTCATAGTTTGAGCTTGGATTTACTCACATTGCATGCATGGCCATCATAGTGATGGGAAGTGTGTGGTATCTCGGTGCCTTGTTCCATATGACGAGGAATAGAGATTTCTTTAGTGATTTGGAGGAGAAGGATCCCTAGATGCACATCAAGATGGGAGATGATGGAAGGTACAGTGCGACCAGGATTGGTATAGTCACCTTTCAGAGGGAGTCAAGCTCCCCTCTCAAGCTCAAGGATGTGATGTTTGTTTTGGGTCTAAAGAAGAATCTTGTCTTCGTTGCAATTTTAGAAGATTGTGGCTACAATGTGATCTTCAACAAATAAAAGGCATTCCTGAGACACATTTCCATGGGACAAGTGAAGCAAATCAGGTTTCGTGTGAAGAACCCCTACAAGATAGATGTGGAGGATTGTGTTGCATTGAACACAAAGGCAGAGAAGGTCCAGAGCCATAATGTCGACGAACTTTGGCATAGAAGACTTGGCCATTTGCATCATGGCGCTTTGAAGATAATGCAACAAATTACCATAAGCCTACCCAAAGGAGCACTAGAGCAGCAGGACACATGCAAAGGGTGTACCTTGAGGAAGTACAAAAAAGCCACTTTCCATGATCGGGGCAGCAGAGCAAATGTTGTCCTTGAAAGGATCCACTCTGATGTTTGTAGACCTTTCTCGACAGCCTGCACTACTAGGCACAAACATTTTTTTATCTTTATTGATGATTATTCGCGGAAGTGATGGATCTTCTTCCACAATAAGTATGAGATTTTCTCCAAGTTCTTAGAGTTCAAGGCACTAGTGGAGAAAGAAACGGGCAAGAAGTTGAAGGCTTTTAGGAGCAATAATGGAGGTGAGTACGTGTCGAATGAGTTTAAAAAAATTTGTAAATGGAGGCATTCAATGAGAATTTACAGCACCCCACAACCCACAGTAGAATGGGGTGGTTAAGAGGAAGAACCGAAGCATTGTGGGAGCAGCACAGGTGATGTTGCATGACCAAATCCTACCTCTACACTTGTGGTTTGAAGCATGTAACACAGTCGTCTATTTGCATAACAGGAGTCCTCATCAGATTGTTGGCATGATCACACCACAGGAGGCTTTCTCAAGGAGAAAGTCGGATGTGTCGCACTTTAAGATCTTTGGAGCCTTTGTTTATTGTCATGTCTCCAAAGAGTCAAGGAAGAAGTTGGAGTCGACAGCATAATTGGAGGTATTTGTGGGTTACACAGAAACTCCTCGCAACTAACATGTGTATTTTCCATCCCTTAAAATGACAGTTGTGTGACGGGATGTAAAATTTTATGAAGTCAAAGCCACATGGTGCTCTCTTGAGGGGATCTTTAGATTCCACCAGAGGAGGAGCTTTTAGATCCAAAGTAGAAGCCTCGGGATGTTGTAGAACAACCACAAGTTGAGGAGCATAGAGTGGAGACAACCACTCAAGAATAAGCATGTAGAAAAGGCAGGAAGAGAACCAAAGAAGTTGAGAGACTTGTGCAGGATGTGACGGAGAATGTGGATGCTCCTTCAAATGAGCACAGGCAGAGAAGGTCACTAGATCGGTACATTGGCTACATGGCTCTAATGACTAAGCTAGTAGAGAGTGGGTAACCCTCCTTCAGGGGAGCAGGAGAGAAACCAATACAAGTTGATGCAATGGTGGAGTATGAATCCATTGTGAAGAACAGTGTTTAGGAAGTGGTCCCAAGACCAACAGACAAATCAGTTGTGGGTTCGAGATGGATCTTCAAGGTGAAGCATCTGGCAGACGAAAGCATAGAAAAGTACAAGGACATATTTGTGGCCAAGGGATACTCTCTGGTGGAGGGGATTGACTATGAGGATACCTTTTCTCTCATAGTAAGGTACTCATCCATCAGATCAATCGTTGCTTTGGTTGCACAGATGGGTTGGAAGATCCACCAGATGGATGTGAAGACAACATTCTTCAATGGAGTTATTGAGGAGGAGGTGTATATCGAGAAACCAGAAGGCTTATAGACTTTTGACCGAGAGTATCATGTGTGTAGACTCAAGCAAGTGTTGTATGGTCTCAAGAAAGCACCTCGTGCTTGTGTTAGGCAAACAAATCACTTCTTGCGGACAAGAAGGATCTTCCTAGATTTCCAACAAAACCTACTAATAAACATCAAAAGAATTGAAACCTTTGCTTAGCCTATAACTGAAACATGAAACATGTAGTACACGAAGAATCACTTACCTATTAGCGATGTGCTTGTAGAATTCTTTTCATTTCTTTCCACAACCAGCTTTTCCTCAATGCCTTAGAGGCTTTCGCAATGCTTTCCACGGCTTCTCCATGATGCTCTAAAGGAGATCTTCATAGACAAAAACACTCAAAGGGATCAAAGCATCTTGCATATAAAATCAAAGGTAAATGAAATCCCTATCTTAACATACAACTTATAATGGAATCAATAATTAGTTATAAACCATGCGAATGATCAAGGAATCTCGCAAATAACATCAAAAAAGACGCAATTAGGAAAGAACAACTACAACATAGTTAACGATGAAATGAGAGCTATTACCTCAAAATGGTACTCGAGGCCAAAAAAAAAAAAAAAAAAAAAAAAAAAAAAAACCCAAAAATGAAAATTGTTTATGCCAGAACGATGTTTTTTTGGGGTAAATTTTCAACATTTTTTTTTAAATGGAAGTAAAAACCATTTTTTTTTTAAATGGACTAGAAAACACCCTTAAAAAAATTTGTTTATTCTGGAAATAAATAAATAAATAAATATAAATAATTAATATAATTATTAATTAATTAAATTAAAATTAAATTAAAAAATTAAAAATAAAATCGGGTTAACAATTTTGACATTTTTAACAATGGAGTTAAAGAGAAAATATCCAAACTTTGAAACACTGTAAAATTCCAACAATTCTCGGACATGATGTTAAAGATAAAATATCATGTCTTGAATCTTGATAATTCCAACTATTTCCATTCATGTCGTTAAAGATAAAATATCTTGACTCTAAAAGGCCTTGAAATTGTAATTGTTTTCGACCATAGCATTAAAGATAAAATATCATGACTTAGAAAAACATTAAAATGTTGATCATTTTTCAACCATGCAATTAAAACCAAAGATTATGACTACAAAAAAATCTCATGTTTTCAAAATATTTAAAGCATGACATTATGGAAAAATTTTATGACTAAAAAAACTTTAAAAATGAACATGTGAATGAAAGAGTTATTATACCAAAAGTAATTTTTTTAAATGTTAAATGTATAGCGATTTTAAAATCCTAGCCTAAGATAACTTGAGACATTGCCAAAAAAAATTAAAAATCAACTATCAAATTGACACGAAGTGTAGGTGAGCTCAACCCATTGCAACGAAAATTTAAAGACCAACCATTACACATTGTGGGGCAAACTCAATTCATTATAACGAAAAAATTAAAACTAACTATCAAATTGCACATAATGGGATCGGGTTGCTAGACAAGCATCGACACGGACCCTACAAAATATATTATTATATATATATGAAAGAATACAAAAAAAAAAAAAAATATTTGAAAAGAAAAAAAAAAAAATAATAACAAGTTATAAAACATAACAAAAATAATTAAATATAAAAAATATATAGAAATCCAAAAATTCAAACATTGGAAAAAGAAAACCATAAAAAAAATAAAATAAAAAATAAAAATATTGAAAAAAAATAAAAATAAAAAATAATAACAAGTAAAAAACATAAATAAATAAATAAATAAATAAAAACACACACATGACAAAACAAAATTCAAATTATAATAAAGACATTAAAAAAAACTAAAAATGTAAAAAAATTAACCATAGTAAAATTTAAAAAATAAAAATAAAGAGTAAAATAAAAATAAAAACCAAATTTAAAAAAAAAAAAAAAAAAAAAAAAAAAAAAAAAAAAAAAAAAAAAAATTAAATAAATATATTATATTATATATATATTATATATATATATATAATCTTACAATTACAAAAAATTAAAAATAAAATAAAATATAAAAATAAATATTCCTCTACCCAACCTCACGGTACGTTCATGACAAAAAATAAATAAATAAATATCATAACATATATAAAGAAAATTAAGATATTATAAGGAGGTCATTCTAAGTTCAAAGAAAAAATGTGGTGTGAGAAAGATTTAGCAATTAAAAGAAAATTAAGAAGTTATAAGGAGGTCATCAACCCCACCCTAGAAGATGAAAAGTATCTCTCTGTTTTATCTAGCTCAAAGAAGAAAATTAATATAGCCAAGATTAGAACGAACTCTAATGAGCTCCATAGTGAAACAGGTCGTTAAGCAGTTCCTAAAACACCATGGATGGAAAGGTTCTGCCATCTCTATGATAATATGAACATAGAGGATGAAAATCACTTCCTCTTAGAGTGCCCGGCGTACAACCACATTAGATCTCAATTTCAAAATCTTTTTTGCAATACCGACCTTCCTAGCCTTTTACATTGTCAAAATTACAGTGAGCTCGGGAGGCTTCTCTCCAAGCTTTTTGAGCATAGGAATAAAAAATCTTAAATCAAACTAAAATAATTCGTTTTAGGCCGATAGACAAAATTGGTCTCGGTGGACGTTAACCATCATCATCATCATCATCAAAATAAAATAAAATAAAAAAATAATAAATAAAAATCAAATTAACTGAAAAAGAAAAATTTATAAAAAATAAATTAAATAAAAATATAAAAAAAAAACAAAAAATTAATATTAGATATATAATTTTTTTTTATATATTAAAAAATTACTTAAATAATACTTAAAAAAAAAATTAAAAATTAAAAATATTTAAATTAACAACATATATAAATTAAAAACTAAATAAATAAAATTAAAAAAAAACAAAAAAAAAACAAAAACAAAAACAAAAAACATTAAAAAAAAAAAAATCAATAGATTAAAAAAAAATAGAAAACATTAGAAAAATATTAATAAAAAAAAATAAAAATAATAAAAATAAAAAAATAAAAAAATAAAAAAAAAAAAAAAATAAAAAATAAAAAGTATTTGATTAAAAAAAAACCATTTAAAAAAATTTAACCGTAACCCATCCTCACCCCACCCCTCCACTCCACCTACCGCAAACCCCACCCTGTCCCCCTCGCCTCCCCAACAACCTGACTCCCTATCCTCTCCCCTCCCACGCACCCCTCGTCAGCCCCTACCTGGCGGTACTCTTCCAACTGCACGATCGGGGGTGCGGCACCACCACCCACTTTCTTTTAACAATACTTGCGGATGTGGATTATGCCGACTTTCTATACTTAGTTTATTTTTCAACTTTACCAAGTACAATCTTTCATTAACACAACGAAAACATTCATAACATCTTCATACATTATCATCATTAAACACAAGTGCACAGCGGATAGAACTCGGGAGGGGCAACTCCCTGCAAATAAGAGTCTACCCGATAATAATGATAATCTTCAGTTTTTACATGTAAATGTACAATGGAGAGAAACCCCCAGATTTCCTCTCATAAACTTGCAATTTACACTTGCCCTGCACCATCGAGCAGCCTCGACCAATCTATCATTCAGAATCGGCACTTCATCGTTCAAAGCACCTGTGCCTCTCCTTCACTCATCGCACAACTCACACCGACTCGTCGTTCAGTCCACAGGTCGCTTGACTCATTTGGGCGCGCCCGTCGTTCGCACCGCAAAACGCCCTCAGTTCGTTTGCTCCACCGTTTCACCAGCGCCCAGCTCGTCATTCACCTTCGCACGCGCTCACCATTCCATCATGTCGACTCACCCGAACGACCCATTGTTCCAGCTCGTCACACCCGCCAACTGTGTCACCTGCCCGGCCGTTTGACTCACCTCGTTTACTCCTACTCGACGCTTCATTCAACCTGACTTGCCCTCTGGCTGAGTCTCACAAACCGCGCCCGTTCACACTTCCGAATGTCGACCACCCGTCGCATGTTCAACCGACCACCCGAACGATGTCTCACCCACGCCCGTTCAATTGTCCAGCCGAATGCCTAAATGCTAACTTGTTCAGCCCTTCATTCAACCAACTGCCCAAATGCTCTGAATGCCAACTCGTTCAGTTGTCCACCCGAACGATATCTCATTCAGCTATCTGCCTAACTACCTGAACGCTATCTCGTCCAGTTGTCCGCCCAAACACCCGAACAATATCCCGTTCAACTCGTTAAACATGTGGTGCGTTCGCTCGAGCTCGCCAACTCGCCCGACGAACCTACACGCCAACCATCATTTCAGTCTGCGCCTTCATGCGCCCACCTAGCTCACCCATTCACCGACCCGAATCGCCCATTCAGCCTCACCCGAACGTTCGGCCCACTTGCGGTTCCATTCAGCCTGCTGCCTTTCGACTGTCACTCGGTTCTGCGGCTAGGGTGCTTCAGCCCCTAACTTTGCCTGCACCTTCGCCCTTGTTTCAGAGCGCCAAGGAGCTCGCACTTCTTGCCTGCTATGACCTTGGACTCTTACTTTGATCTTCAAACTTATGATTTTTCTCCAACTTCGCCCACGCTATATATATGGTAGCTCGCCCATCATGAGGGCGTTAGCCTAGGCCAGGCCAACCCATCTTTTGGCACTTCACTACATTTCCAACGTCAGCCATGGTGAGGGCGCCCACCCTTGGGACCGTCCCACCTTATAAACTCATTGTCGTACTTAGTCATTTTCGGGTGACTTTCACGTTTCTCCTCATTTAACCCAGCTCATCACACCATGCGAGAACGCCCAACTCACCGGTTACTCCAACTCGTCGCCCACTTGCCTATTGTGCGCCCTTCGCCAAACGATTTGCAACTCAGGGGCGTTACATCCTCCCCCACCTCAAGTCATTATCATCATCGACAATTCTCCATCCTAGCAACCATTCGTCACCAAGACAACCATCCACACAACTGTGTATATGGGTAATCCAGATGTCCACCCTTCAACCCATTTCACGCCATAGATGTACCACTGCTTTATAAGGAATCATGTGTTGGTACCCCTCATGTCAGTGATTAGTTGGGTAGCTAATCCAACGATGCATCGTCTCCACAAGAACTCATGCCCCTACATCATCATGACTGTCCACTACATGCTACCTGTCACTCTGTGTCATCTCACCCCTAAATGCCTGCTCAAAATGTTGGAGACTCACTGCCATGGGTAGCTAACAATGAGCCTCATCTCCATGATAGTCTAAGTAGATGAGGAGGAAGTAGAGCCTGAAGTCTCTCCCTCACTGATCAACTCAATCCACCTATCTGGATCCTCCACTTCCATTCTCTGCAAGTATGCCTCCCGATCCTCCATCTGAAATTTCGGCCTCACATACTCTCCGTCATCATCATCCTCCACTGCCTCCAACCTCCTAGATAGATCCAAGATGCTATCCAACAATGTCCTAATAACCTGTGACTGTTCCATAAGCTTTGGCTCTGCAACAGACAACCGCTTATAGATCTCTTCATCTCGTTTCCCATTCTCCATATTCAGCGTTGTCAGTTTACATACGGGCTTAGTTACTCCCACAGTCAGAACACCGATAGGTACATCCTCTCATTTGTCGTAAATGTATTGTTTCTTCAAATGGGGAAAAACCATCATTTCAAATTGCTTCATAAACTCCATGCCTAATATAGCCTCATAGTCATATATTCGCACTATAGTGAAATCGACTCTCCTAGTCCATTCACCAAGTGTCACATCCACCTTTTCAGCTACACCGATCACAGAATCCAAAGGAGAATTCACTGCCTTCATTTGTGCCTGCACAAGTACAAACTTTAGTCCCATCCTTCTTGTAGCATCCTCGCTCATGAAGTTGTGAGTTTCCCCACTATCCACCATAGTGAGTACAGCAGCACTCCCAACTTTCATTTCGACATACTCCAATTTGTTTCTTTCTGGGTCTCTTCGTGAGACCACTTCCGTAACCACTACAACTCCCAAAATTTGCATAACCCCTATAGAAGTCTCTTCTTTCTTCTTCGTATTGGCTTGTGCCAAGGCAGCCACTTTTGGTCTTGAAGGACAATTCTTCACCACATGTGGTTCTTCACAAATCCAACACTTCAACGGTTTCTTCGTCTTCGTCCTGTCATGTGATCTCGAAGTCTCCTCTTTCATAGTTTTCTCTTTCGATTTGTCATACTTTTTCTTCTTCTCATTGGAACCTTCATCATAGTGTTCCACCAAATGATCCGCAGCAGCAAATGCCTCCTCAAGTGTCTTTATCTTTTGCCTCTTCACTTCATTCTACGCCCAAGGTTTCAGCCCTATGATAAAGTTGAATACCTTGTCCCTTTCTGCCATGTTTGGAAGTTCCAAAACTGCACTTGAGAACTCTCACTGATATGCCTGCAGACTTCTCGTTTGCTTTATATATTTTATCTTCATCCTTGCATCCCATGTTTCGTCTTTGGGACTGAAATGGGTTTGCAAAGCCTTCTTCATGTCACAAGTTATGTCTTCAGCATTTCTATTGGAAATTTGATCCATCCTCCTTTGCCACCACATCTTAGCATCCTTCGTCAAGAATTGAGTAGCTACCTTCACTTTGGATTCTTCATTGTTCATCCCCAAGCGCTCCAAGTATTGCTCCATATCCCATAGAAAGTTACCGAGATTTTTCGCATTCCTCGTCCCGTCATAAGAATCCGACTCTTTGACTTTCACATGAGCCACACCTCCACCTGAGTTGTGTCCAACAGCCTTCTTCAAAACAGTGATCTCATTTTGAGCATCGTCAAGAGCTTGCTACAATTTCAAGATTTTAGCCAAACCTTGATCCTTTGCTTCACTAATCTTCTTGACTTCTTCTTCCGTTTGTGCATACTGTCATTCAATATACTCATACGAACCTTGAGGTATTCCAGCTCCCCTTTCACCTTCTCATATCCTTCATGAACTTGTACGTTCTTGACTCTCATCGAAGCCATATCGGAAGCAAATTCCTCCATACAGTCCAATACCCTGTCAAAGAAAGCTTCACCAGCATCCTTGCTAGATTCACATGTTATAACCTTAGGTTCCTCCGCCATTCCTACCATTTGCCTTCTTTGTGATCTTGTATAGACCATCCACCAAAGTCACCTACAAAACCTGAACCACTTGCCAAGTCTTCAGTCTTCTTTGTATCAGAAGCCTTGATACCAACTATCATGAAGTAGGATCAGCTTCTCTTCAATTCTGAATCACTAAAGCCCATAGAATACGGAGCTCTAGTACCACCTATCATGAAGTGCAATGGGATCAGCTCCTCATCGCGTATTCAATACCTCTGATACCACCTGTCACGCCCCTACCCTGGTGGTACTCTTCCAACCGCATGATCGAAGGTGTGGCACCACCACCCACTTTCTTTTTAACAATACTTGTGGATGTGAACTACGCCTACTTTCTATCTCTTCTCTAATAA
>APFE030346664.1:1112-26480 GCA_000404065.3 Pinus taeda | reverse complement strand
AAAATAAAAAATAAAAAATAAAAAAATTGTCGCCCCTCAGTCTGTGGGCGAACTCACCCAATTTTCAAAATCAAGTTGACCCTGCCCAAGGACCCAAGGGGTCGTCGCCCCCCTCGGCGAGCTCAAACCAACTCTTAGCATCTCAACCCACCTAGGGCCACAGTCGCTCGGGCCCCTGGGTAGCGCTCAACCTGATTCCGAGAATCGGTTTGAGCCGGCCCAAGGGCCCGAAGGGCTATCACGTGCACCTCAACTCGCCCAAGGCGACGAACCCTAGAGCCCTTGGGTGGGGCTCAACCCTAGGGCGACGACCGCTCGATCCCCTCGGCGGGCTCAGCCTGATTTCGAGAATTAGGTTAGCCCCTCACCCGATTCTTAGAATCAAGTTAAGCCCATCCAGGGGCTAAGGGGCCACAATTTCTTCTTCCTCTTTTTTAAATTATAATTTTTATTTATTAATTTAATTGGACTTAAGTTTTATTATTTTAAAGTGTTTTTGCTTGTTATCTTAATTTTTAATTTCTTAAAATTTTAAAATTATTTTAATGATTTTATTTTTATTATTTATTTCTTATTAATTAATGTTTTTATAATTGTTTTTATGGTTAATTTTTTAAATTTGAATTTTGATTTTGAATTTTGAAATTTTTTTATGTTTTTTTTATTGATTTTTTTAAATGTAGTTTTTTTAATTATATTTAATTTACTATTTTATGTTTTTTATATGGTTAGTTTTTTAATTTAAATGTCCATAAATTAATTTTTTCCTTTTATTAATTTATTTCTTAAATTTTTTAAATATTATTTTTTATTTTTTTTCTTCTATAGGTAATTTTGTTTTTTTAACATTTTTTTTCTATATATTGGATTTTTTTCATTTTTTAATTTATGTGTTTTTTTTTGTTTATTTACTTTTATTATTTTTATTGTTTTTCTTTTTTTTCGTTGTTTTAATTTTTGTTTTTATTTATAAATTTGTGTTTTCATTTTTGTTTTGAAATTCTAATGTTTTTCGGAGTCATGATAAAATATTTTACGCCATTATTTCAAAATGTTGAAAATTGTCCCGATAAAAAAATTTGTTATTTCAACATCAACATCGTTTTCAGGGTGTTTTTTCCATGCACAAAAATTGGCTTTCACTGTCATTTTTAAACATGTTGAAAATTTACCCCCCCAAAAAAAAGAAAAATAAATAAATAAAATAAAACAAAATAGCAATTAATCCAACATCAACACTTTTCGTTTTCGAGTTGTTTTTTCATGTTTTTTGGGGATTTTTTGCTAAAGTTTTTGTTTTAAGTTTACAATGCTCGTTTCAAAGTTTACATTGTTTAGCCCTTACTAAGGGTAGAAGAAGGTACTTACTCTGATGACCCGACCTCTAAAGTCTAGTTATTGAAATGGGGTCTAAATATTTTTATCTTTTCCAACTTCCTCAAGACTTAAAATAGATGACATCATCGCATTTGTCTCGTCGAGACCTTTCCAACGATATAAAATTTGACTCAATCCGACTCGCAGATCAAAAGATATATCAAGTCTCACCTAATTTGTCATGTGGCATCCATGTAGCTACCCAAGTCAGATGCCATGTCACCACCACGTGGCAACTACCGACCCACTCATGCTAGGTCGTGACCCTTTTTCCACAGCTCACGCATATATATTTATATAATATAGTATAAGGGTGAAACCCCCTTCCATACTTTCCAAACATTATGCAGGCCCCCCCCCTGCCACTTCACCTTGAGGATAGAATCTTGGTGGGTTCCTTCGCAGTCCCCTATCAAAACTATTGGGGAAGAATGGTCGGGGTTTTGTGGACTGACACATCACGTCACCACATCAAACTCTATTGAGGGTGCTTCTGGCGAATCGCATGCAATTTACCTCCTTTGTGGACCCCTTATGCCACACATCACGTCGCTTCCCCTCATAATTGTGTGTGTGGGCTCCATCATTGCCACATCACCTCTAGGATAAAATCCAAGTGGGGTTGCACTAAACACCACAATAAATCACCAAGAACAAGGCGTCAAGGTGATGTCGACAACTATTTCCAATGGGATGACGCACCCTTCCACGTGACTCCACTCTGGGTGTGCCACGTGTCACTTGTTTACCAATCACTCGACCCTAAAAAACCTTGAATCTAACTAACATGTGTCTTGCTCCCGGGTTGCCATATCACCTTGAGGCAATGTCACTTGCCATGTTAGTCACGAGTCCCATTAGTGCTCTACTGCAGTGTAAGGTTTTATTCTACATTATAAAAATTATAGAAGTCCTCCATCGAGTTATGTCGAATGTCGGGCAACTAGCCCCACTATGCCATGTTGTCCCGGCACTTAAATATCGGGAGTTTCATCCTAGCCTCCCTTTGAATCCTTCGAGGAAATTTTCTCTGGGGTCCATCTAACAGTCGAGATCAGGTGGGCGGCCCCCATGATGCCATGTCATCCCAACGCTTAAATCCTAGCGAGTCTTGAACCAGCCCTCACTTGAATTCTTCGGGGTAATTCTTCTAGGTTCATCTGACAACGCCAAAACTTTCACGATATCCAACAGCTTTGGTCACTCCAGCCTAAGCTCCCTTGGTCACAGCACCATGCCATATGATTAGACAGTGAACCCACTCTTTCTCTCCTTTGGCTAATGGAGTTCAGCCCTGTGGCATGTGTGTATAAATATATTTGGTTTTATCCATACTTGAGGGCTGACCCCTTAATGCCTTATCTCTCAGCCCGTGTATATATATATATATATGTTGTGATATCTCTCTTGAGCTTTTAATAAGGCTCAGTGAACCCATTCAACGTGTGTGTGTGTCTTTATTGTTGTAAAGCTAACCTCACAGAGCTATCCCTCCTGAGCTTAGAATGCATGTGCATATTTGGCATTAACATCATCCCTTCTGAGCTTATAAAGGCTTTGACTCATCCAGTTGTTTAAATACATGTGTATAATTTTACATATACACAAACACTATCTTTCTTAAGCTTGGTAATTAACAACAAGGCATAAAAGCCAACTCTATTAATTTCATAACAAATACGATAGAGATTTGTCCATTCATTTATACTGAGGCCCATTAGACAATTTTCAAGTTTGTGACAGTTCAGAAATCTGCAACCCTCTTAGGCTAATAATAAACAAGAAAAAAGTTCATATATGCGTGCTAAAATCCATTCAATTAACCAGTAATCTTATAGGAAGTTAATATTCTTTAAATGTGCAAGAGAATCCAAAGGTCCAGCACCTCCACCCTTCAGTTACTTTGATAAGAATTGTAGCTCTATCATCACAAGTTGAAACAAATAATTAAAAGGCTCACCTACACCCTCAATTAGCAAAGGAATACATAGGCTTATACCTCCACCCTCAATAAGCAAGGGAGTCCAGAGGCTTATGCCTCTACCCTCAAATGAGCAAAGGAAGTCCAAAGTTCACAGTAAAAACCAAGAAAACAAGTTGAGGGAGCTAAAGAACTCTCCTTCTATGAATCCAAGGAACAAGCCTCCACCCAAGTTGTCAAAGGAATATAAAGAAAACTATCTCCACCCTCCAGTCATATAGGGAATGTAGATATTATTGTCATAACCTAAGAGATATTCTTTTACTATGTAAAACCACAAAACAAATAAAGGGTGCTAAAGAACTATGTTTACCAAGAATCCAAGGAACAGGCCTCCACCTAAGTTGTCAAGGGAATCCAAAGAAAACCATCTCCACCCTCCAGCCTTACAGGGAATCCAAAGATTATTGTCCTCACTTGAGAGATATTCTTCCACCTCCCAATGTTCAACTGAATGTTTGCTCTACTCCTTGCATATTGGTAGCAACACAGAGTTGTGTGTTATTTTCCTCCTTCGCTATGGCTCTCTTTCTTCCTCTATAACGCATTCATTTATTTTGTGTCATCTCCTTAAGACTTTATTTCTTTTGTTCTTGTTCCAACAGGCCTCTTTCTCTGCTTTCTTTGTTTTTTCTTTGTGTCTGTGGAATTCTTCTCACTCAGTGTGTGAGAATGTCCATCATCCATTAATTTTCGTCCTATATGCCTTATGGATTTATCTAAGGCAGACGTGGTTCCTTTGTCCTCTTTCCTAGCTCCATTAACTGATATGAACATCCCAATTTAAAGCATACCTACCAGTGATTCAAGGTTGTGATAAAACAAGTCAAGCTTCCTTCAAACCCCAAGCAACCCCTTCCTCAAACTCTAGAATATGTGTCCCAATTCTCAGGCTTTTTTAATTATAATCAAAGTATATTAAACATTTACAATGAAGGGGGATCGGTCTAGGGTTGTCACATCAACCTCGACATGACACGTGTCCCTTTTAAAAAAATATTAAATATTCTCTACATAAAAACAATGGCAATTATAATTAAAACAAAAATAAATATGCGTATTTGGTTAGTTTTAATTGAAACCATTATAAAACATCAATAATCCCTCTTTTATGTCCGCGGGGCATAGAATAGAGAGTGATGGGATATATTGTTAATGCACTCTGTGATGTGAAGGTCACTAGTTCAAAACTCCGTGGGCAAAACTCCAACCATGTTAAGAGCTGGTGTGGCCTAAGCCGAGTGCGATCCTCGAGTGATTTTGACAGTTTAGATGCCCCTAGGTCACATTTTCTCAAGTCGAAGGTTAAGCATGCAATCATATCTGGACTCACACAACTTAGCAAAAAAAACAAAAAATCCTCTCCTATTGTACTCACTCGGTTGGGAAAATATCTCTCACACTTTGGACCATAAATAAAATATTTAGATGTTCATGTGAAATAACATAAATTTTTATTACCTTTGAAAGCAAATAAATTAATTAAAAAAATTTACTTTGGAATGTGAGGAAAATATTTTTACTTTGGAATGTGAAGAAGATATATAATTCTTATATTTTTTAAAGATACTTTAATATAGGACAAATCAACTCATTTTCTTTCAACTAATTTATTTCAATATCAACTTTATATACACATAAAAAGAGAGTATGTAAAAAGTTAAAAAATAAAAATAAAAAATAAAAAATGTTGACCATAATAAACTATTTCAATATGCATAAAAGATATTTTTTAAAAGCTAGCCTAGATCGATCTTAATTGTGAATCCTAAGAATCTAATGTATTAAGGTGTAAACCTCTTACACTTGGTAGATCTGAAATTAAAATAGATCTAGGCTAGTTTATATAATTATTCATTTACTTGATATATATGTATTTACTCATTTACTTGTCATTAGTTCATTTTTTAACTATAATCCTTTTTCTAATTAACAATAAAAAAAATTCCAATCTTCTATATATGAATTTATTGCACTCCTTTCAAGTATTAAAATTTCATTGACCATTTCAAAAGTTATACAGAGTTTATTCCAATAAATTCAAACAACATTTTATTTTATTAACATTTTAATTACACAGTTTATTCCAATAAATTCAAACAACATTTTAATTTGATTTTAAATTTTCAGTAGATAATAATAATGTTCCATCCTTATTTCTCTTGGTTAACTCATTTTTAAATCATTTATTTATAAAATAAAATAATATATTAAATTAGTTAATTTTTTAATTATTTGATAAAAATAAAATATTACATTTCAATCAAACTCACATAATATTATTAATTATATATATTTAAATAAAAGATATATATATATTTTTTTAATTTTATTATCTAAATCATGTAATTAGTATTCAATTTAGATAAATTATCTAAATATGGTCATACATATGCAAACAATTTTCCCTATGAATATGGTAATATGGGTGTTGCTTTTTTGAGGAACTAACAATTGTTGCACCAATGGTCGTTGTTGTTGAGAATACCATTGTAAATAACAAAAGAATCATAACGACTCGAGTATCCACCATTTATCTTCGTCTAGGAACCCCAATGTGCTTAACAATTTGTTAGTTATTTTTTGCATTATGTACACACTTATAAATTTAAAAAGATGCAAGGCAATACCAAGAAAGGTCATAGACATCGAAAGCTCTGTGTAGATTGGGAAATTAAAGGGAAATTTGTTTACCCGATGGGGGTGGGCAAACAAATGGAAATTGTGCTTCGAGGTTGTCCCCTCATAACATGCGGTCGACATGTTGGGAATTAAGTGTGGATTAAGGCGACGGTACCATTACCATTCGAATTCTCCAAAAGCAAGATATCGGATGTTAAATGTTGCTATGGAAAAGGAACCAACTGTTGTAACCTAGGCGATGAGTGTTGGGCATAGGGAGAATAGTAAGGCCATCGACAGGAACCATGCGAGCTCTCCTAGGTGTTGGCTCAGCTAGCGAAGCGTTGTTGCCGCTTGTCTTACAATAGTGTGGCTCAATATCGACTTTCAGATCATCACTTGGGACCCTAGCACAAATCGGAGAGGTGGGCTTCTTCATTGTAGCGAACCTCGCTAGCAATTTAGGAGCACTATAGTCAATCTTGTACGAGGGTTTCAGGTTGGCCTTGTGTTGGAAATAATACTACGAGAGGGGGTGAATCAGTATTATCAGTTCAATAATTTTTCATTTCCCAAACAAATTTATATATGCTACTGTTGTGAACTGAACTAGCGTATACATGCCACTGTGATTAGAGAAACCAATATATACCAAGAGAACTTATGATTTAGTCAATTTATCATGTGTTGGTCTTTAATCAATGCATCATTAACTTATTAACCAATGCAGAATAAACCATCACACATAAGCAGCACACATGAACACCAAGATTTAAGGTGGAAACCTAATGCGGGGAAAAACCACCTACTGCTATCGTCTTTGTCTTCTTTTAGTAATAAGAAAATATGTTTACAATCTTGTATTGGTGCAGTCTCATACTAGTACGCAGGCACCCACCTACAAAAGGCTACAACCTTCTCTCGTTTTCCAGCTTCTACTTGAAGGGAGCTACGACCCCCTAGCTCTTGCACTAGCCAATTTGTTTACTAGTACGTAAGCACCGGCCTACAAAAGGCTAGGACCGTCTCTCTTCTTTCAGGGACCACGTTTCATAAATTTTTAGACTGGATGCTCCTGGCACACACCAATACACATGAAGGCCTCGTTTCATCAAAAATTCATACTCGACCCATCAAAACTTTCAAATTGCATCAACCAATAATCAGTTAATCTGAATAGTTAGATCATTTTCACCAGAACACTGTGTTGAACCGAGAAACCTACATCTTCATTCAGAACCAATTACAACCTCAAAAACATGCATCAGAATGTATACGCTACTTTACTAAACCCAACCTGCATGTATACGCTACTTCCTTTAATCAAACCTGCGTATACCTTCAAAACTACTGAAACATAAAACTTCTGAATCAAGTCTGTACCAACCATCAATATACTGAACATCTACTGTCAATTTACAGAGCTTTACACTGGAAATAGCAGAGATCGCCCTTCTCACTTATACAATCAATCAATCAGATACCAAACTCCTTATGCATTTAGTTTTACATTTAGATCTAAGAAGACTTCATTGACAGACAGCAGTAAAACAATAGAATTGATCAAATAGATCAATCAGATCTGAAAAAAAAATAAAAATAAATATAAATAAAAATAAAAAATAAAATAAAATAAAAATAAAAATTTTCTTTTGTATACGCTACTTGGAAGAGTAAAAATTGCGTGTACACGCACTTTTGCCAAGATGAACTAGTGTATAGATCTGCAAAAATTAACTCATAACTTCGTTGCTATTCCAGACTTCAAACAAACCCAGATCATGACATTTAAAGAATAAACAGGTGTACACAATCAGATCTGGCCCAACAAATATCAGATCATTCAATGATAAGTCATTTTAGGTCTCATTATTCTGATCCAACATTGAATTCAAGGTGCACAAAATATTTCATATCAAATCACAAACATAGCCCCTACAACATAAAATATACTTCAAATAGAAGTATTCCTTAGACACCCTTTTCACTTGCACACCATGGCCTTATGATCTTCTCCTCCTTATATAGTTTTAGGCCTTTCTCAATACCTCAGACCAAAACCACTTAGGACCCGTGGTATTCTTGGACAGGATCAAATAGTCATTACTCCGCTCAATATTGTGGGCTAATACCATGGTATTGACCCCTGGTATTTTCTCCTCTTGAATTTCCTTGATTTTCCAAATTGTACACGTTTTTCTTCTTGTGAAAGTGCGTTTATATGCATACACTCTTTTTGTTTTGTGAACCAGCATGTATATGTTGTTTTGACTAAGTGGACCTGTGTATACATCTTAAACTGCTTTTCACCATCCTTTACCTTCAACTTCTTCATTCTGATTAGTAGACTTAAGTTCCATCTTCTTGTTCTTCTGTACCAATGCCCTGTTACATCTGAATGGAACTGTTAAACTGTGAGATGTCTTTCATCAAAACTGAACTGACCTATGAGTGAGTTGTCATCAAGGACAATACTTGTATCATAATGCCAACAATATCCCCCTTTGGACTTGATGGCAACCATGTTGGTGTTGATTACTGCAAGCTTTAGAAATTGTTAGAGATAACAGGCAACAGAAAAATACTCTCCCCCTTTGACATCAAGGGTAAAGGGCGAACCAAGCTATTCTCCCCCTTTGATATATAATATGTTGTCCATGCTCCCCCAGAGTACATGTCGAATCTGCAGGGATATGTTTCAAAAGAATAGCATGACTCTATAACTCAACTAAGTGAGTATGACCTCCCTATGACCAATGACTCATACATACATCAATCACCCAACCAAGTGGGGATATACCAAATGTTTATATATGACAAAAATACAACAATTATCATATCATCCATCCCATGCAAAGTGGGGAAACAAATTACATCATATGTCTAATAGGACTCATTCAAATATAGACCATGACAAAATAAGTCATATCACACCCTAGATCTTTAAATGACTTATGCAACAAATGATATAAATCTCTAAAGCCATAGCTGAACTCAGCAACCATGATGCCAACAATGCAGAATGTGTGTGAAGGCAAATTCTCCCCCTGAACTTGTGCATTATCAACAAGTCATTCATCAAGGCATCTTTGTCAGCCAAATAAAAATAAATGAACAAAGCATATCGTCAGACTGTAATCATCAATGTTAGACAGAGTACCCATATCAGAGTCTGACCCACTGTTTTTCTGTCAGAAAAACATATACGTTCCTTCATCCACATAAACCCGCGTGTATACGCAACTATACTTCATGAAACCTGTGTATAATAACCTTCCTCTAAAAATTAGATTTAACTGCAGGATGATGTAGCAACTACTCCCAGCTTTTGTCTAAGATATTCAAATGTTTCTCTAGGAAGTGGTTTAGTGAATATATTAGAAACATATTCTTTGAAGGGAACATACTCCAATTTAACCTTTAGTTCAAGCATTTGTTCTCGTATAAAATGGTACTTAATGGGTATGTGCTTGATCTTGGAGTGCATGACAGAGTTTTTCAAAATATTGATGGCACTTCTATTATCACATAGAATGGAAATGGGTGGAGTACATCTAATCTGAATGTCTTGCAATGTTTGCATCATCCAAAGTAGTTGTGTGCAACAAGATGCAGTAGCCACATATTCTGCTTCAACTGTAGATAAGGCAATCAAACTTTGTTTCTTGCTGAACCAAGACACTATCCGAGAACCCATATAGAATTCACTTCCACTAGTGCTCTTTCGATCATCAACATTTCCTGCCCAATCTGCATCTATATATGCATGAAGAGTAAGGTCTGTATCTTTAGGATACCATAGTCTAAAGTCTTGAGTTCCTTGAACATATTTGAAAATTATTTTGACTGCCTGGAGATGTGATTCCTTTGGATTTTCTTAGAACCTTCCAACAATTCCTACTACATGCATGATATCAGGTCTAGTACCTTTTAGATAAAGCAAACTTCCAATCATAGATCTGTAAGTTGGTTGGTTTACTACTGGTGATTCACCATTAGAACTGAGACTGCATCTTGTTACCATTGGAGTACATACTGGTTTAGAATCTTCCATTCTGTACTTCTTCAAGATCTACTTGAGATATTTGGTTTGTGAGATAAAAACACCATCTTTTGTTTGTTGTACTTGTAGACCAAGAAAATAAGTAAGTTCACCAAGTAGGAGCATTTCAAACTCTTGTTGCATTACTGAAGCAAAATTCTGACTCATGGATTCTTCATTGCTACCAAAGATGATATCATCAACATAAACAACAATAATTCGCAGTTTATCATTTTCAATCTTTGTGTATAAATTGTTATCTGCAGAACCTTTTGTGAAACCTTGTTGTTGTAGATATTTGTCAAAGCGATAATACCAAGCCCTTGGAGCCTGTTTTAGACCATAGAGAGCCTTTTTGAGCTTGCATACAAGTTTTGCATCATTTCCAAGAATGGATCCTGCTAGTTGTTCAATATAAACTTCTTCTAAATCTCCATTAAGAAAGGTTTATTTTACATCCATTTGATATGAATTTTCGAAAACTGGAGAGCACAAGAAACATCCTTTACCTATACCTTCTTGTTGAGCATACCCTTTACAAACAAGTCTTGCCTTGTTTCTAATAACTTTTCCATTTTCATTTAGCTTATTCTTAAATATCCATTTTGTTCCTATAACATTTTTATCATGAGGTCTAGGAACTAATTCCGAAATACCATTCTTTTCAATTTGGTCCAGTTCTTCATCCATGGCCTTGACCCAACATTCATCTTTGCAGGCTTCATTTACATTCTAAGGTTCGATGGAGGATAGTAATGCTAGATAACTTGAGGTCCCTGTAAGAGTTCTTCTTGTCTGTACACCAGCCCCTTTTTCTCCTAGAATTTGAGATTCTGAATGATTCTTCTTAACATACCTAGATGGATTATTTTCCCTGTCCGTTGTATCTTCTTCTGGTGCTTCATTGGTTTCTTCTTCTATATCATTTTGATTTGATGCAGGAAAGCATTCCCATCTTCCTCGTTGTCATATTCCTCTGTTGATTTCATTTGTTCCAGATTTCTGCACGTTTCATCAAATACAACATCAATGCTTTCAACAATTTTCCTAAGTCTTTTATTATAACATTTGTATCCTTTACTTCTGGATGAATAACCAAGAAGAATTCCTTTGTCTGCTCTGGGTTCAAACTTACCAAGATTTTCATCAGTCCTTTTGATGAAACATTTGCTTCCAAACACTCTAAAGTGTTTTATAGTAGGAGGCTTACCATACCAAAGTTCATATGGAGTTTGATTGCTATTTAATCATACATTCGCTTTGTTGAGAAATAGCCATGGCAGCAAATGCACCTTCATCCCTGAAGGTTGCAGGAGTTCCAGATTCATCAAGCATTGCTCCAGCCATTTGTTGAATTTTTCTGTTCATTCTTTCCACCACGCCATTTTGCTGAGGAGTTCTTGCGACAGAGAATTGCCTCTTTATTCCATGTTGTTCACAAAAGTCGAAGAATTAATCTTATATGAATTCTCCCCCTTGATTAGATCTGAAACATTTGATTTTTCAATCTAATTCATTTTCAACTAAATCTTTTAAGGCTTTAAACTTTTCAAATGCTTCATTTTTATGCTTTAGTAGACTTATCCAACACATCTTGGAAAAATCATCAATAAATAAAATAAAGTATTCTTCTCCACAAGGTGACTTTTTCCTTGTTGGTCCACATTAATCAATATGGATGAGTTCAAGAGACTTACTTGTTGGTCCTTCTTTTTCATTGAAGTGAAATTTAGTTTGCTTACCGACTTGATATGGTTTGCATATGGTATTTTTTGGGATGCTAAGATCTAGAAGATCACGAACTACCTTGAGCTTGCATGCTTTTCTTATTTGAAAAAAGCTTAGACGTCCCAATCTTCTACGCCATAGCTAGCTTTCATATGTTTTGCTTAGATAGGATTGTTGGTGTCCTCCTTTGAGTATGTATAAGTTATTTGGAGTTCTTATACCTTTGATCACGGTCTTTCCTATATCAAGCTCACGAACCTCACATCTGTTTGATCGAAACACAGCTTCATTTCCTTGATCACACATTTGACTGACACTCAACAGGTTATGCTTTAAACCATCTACATACATGACATTTCCAACTTTAACCTTTTCTTTTAAGAAGACAAAACCTTTACCTTTTAATGACAGTTGGAGTGTCATTTCCAAATGAGACATTCTTTTCTTTTTCTAAAGCATTATATGAATGAAGTTTCTCTTTATCACCTTCCATGTGTTTGGAGCATCCGTTGTCAATGTACCACTGATTTTCTTGTCTTTTTGCATACAGAGATATGCCACATCTTTCTGATTGAGATTCCTTTTTTCTCCATATCTTGGGATTTAATGATGTTTTCTCCTTTTGAAGTGATGGCCAAAATTTGCTCCTGCATTCAGATTCTCCATGACCAAAGTTGTTACAAATCGAACATTCTACTTCATTTTCAAGAGGAGAAAAGTTATTATAGGAACTTTTCTTGATTCCTATTACACTCTTTTAATTTCGTGCTTCTCTAGTCATGATGGTTTTGTAAGCAACACATTGAGCAGCCTTATGCCCAAAGTTGTGACATGAAAAGCATTGCCCATTAAAGAAGTTTCTGCGATAATAGAATCTTTTGGCATTGTTTACCTATTAGTTGAAGCTTCTACTGATATTCATCCTTGGAGTAAATTGAGTATGATCTACCTAATGAGTAATTTTAGGCCTTTGTTGACGATTGACATACTGGTCACCGGTCTTTGCTGCATCAAGATAACTTCTGGTGGAGGTTGACAGTTTCTATGATTGAGATGATTCTTCAATATATCCAAGACTTGTCTTTATCAGAGGAGAACGTTGAACTTTGATGATTTGATTTAAAGTCTCAGATCCTTTAGCAAATCTAAAATTAAGAGATTTTTTCTTCTCAAGTTCTTTTCTTAGACCCATAATTTCAAATTCTAAATTTTCATTGTGTTTTTCTCTTTCAGTGAGTTGGTGTGTCAACGTATCTATGATCATATTCTTTTCTTCTAAACAAATTTTGAGTTTAGTGATTTCTTCAAGAAATTCTTCCTCTTCTAAGAAATCCAAAAAATCATCATTGGCATAAGCCATGAGTAGTCCATAATCTTGTTCAGTTTCATCTTTATCACTATTGGATAAACCATCACTATCTTCATGTGTATAGTAACTCCTATTCATAACATGTTTTTTATTTCCTTTTGCATATTCCTTTCCCTTTTCATATTTATTTTTATGAGGACATTTGGCAACATAATGGCCGACTCTACCACAAGCAAAGCATTTGAAAGGTAGCTTACCTCTGAACCTTCTGGAAACCCGTTGGAGCTTCTTGACAAAATTAACCTCATCTTCTTCTAAAATGTGTCTTGATTCATTGTGCTCTTCCTTTTCTTTTCCCCTTGATGACGCTTTAAAACCGGCTTCTCTCATATCTGATGGACCTTCTTTTCTTATTTCAAAGGCAGTTAGGATTCCATGGAGTTGAGTCACAGTAATAGTTTGAAGATCTTGTTTTTCTTCTATGGCATACACTTTTGACTCAAATTTAGAAGGCAAAGATCTCAAGATTTTCTCAACTAAAGTAGCTTCCTTTATCTCTTCACCCAGATTCTTCATACAATTAACAATCTCATCTATACGTAAAAAGTAACTAGCAACACTCTCATCACTATGCACCTTAAGAGTTTCATACTGAATTCTGAGAGCTTGAAGCTTAGCACATTTTACCTAAGAGTCTCCTTCGTAGCTCTGAATGATTTTGTCCCATATCTCTTTGGTTGTCTTGAGCTGCATGACTTTGACAAATTATGATTCTGACAAACTTCCCAATAAGATATTGACAGCTTTGGCATTGGTTTCGTATAACTTCTTACTTGCAAAGTCTGTAGGAATTGATGCTGGAAATTGTTATCCTCCTTCCACAATTTCCCAAACATCGGTTCCAAGAGATTATAGATAGGCTCTGGTTCTTATTTTCCAATATACCAAGTTGCTCCCATTGAAGATTGGTGGTCTGATAGATCCCATGCCTTCATGATTATTCATCTTGAAAGACCTTCCTTCAAGCGAACAAGCTTCTTCTGAAGGACCTGCTCAGATACCAATTGTTGGAAATAATACTGAGAGGGGGGTGAATCAGTATTATCAGTTCAATATTTTTTTATTTCTCAAACAGATTTATACACTACTTCTGTGAAGTGAACTAGCGTGTACACGCTACTGTGATTAGAGAAACCAGCGTATACCCAAAGAACTTATGATTTAGTCAATTTATCAGGTGTTGGTCTTTAATCGGTGCATCAGTAACTTATTAAACAGTGCAGAATAAACCATCACACATAAGCAACACACATGAACACCACGATTTAAGGTGGAAACCCAATGTGGAGAAAAACCACCTGTTGTTGTCATCTTTGTCTTCTTTTAATAATAAGAAATTTGTTAACAATCTTGTACTGGTGCAGTCTCATATTAATACGCATGCACCCACCTGCAAAAGGCTACAAACTTCTCTCGTTTTCTAGCTTCTACTAGATGGAACTGCAACCCCCTAGCTCTTATACTAGCCAATGTGTTCACTAGTACGTAGGCGTCGGCCTACAGAAGACTACGACCTTCTCTCTTCTTTTAGGGACCACGTTTCATGAATTTTAAAATTGGATTCTATTGGCACACACCAATACACATGAAAGCCTCGTTTCATCAAATTTTCATATTGGACCCTTCAAAACTTTCAAACTGCATCAACCAATAATCAGTGAATCTAAACAGTCAGATCATTGTCACCATAACATTGTGCTGAACCTAGAAACTTACATCTTCATTCAGAACCAATTGCAACCTCAAAAACATGCATCATAATGTATACGCTACTTTACTGAACCCAACCTACATGTATACGCTACTTCCTTTAATCAAACCTGCGTATACCTTCAAAACTACTAAAACATAAAACTTCTTAAACAAGTCTGTACCAACCAACAATATATTGAACATCTATTGTCAATTTACAGAGCTTTATAGAGGCCGTAGCAGAGATCACCCTTCTCACTTATACAATCAATCAATCAGATACCAAACTCCTTATGCATTCAGTTTTACATTCAGATCTAAGAAGACTTCATTGACAAACAATAGTAAAACAATAGAATTGATCAGATAGATCAGTCAGATCTGAAGATAAGGCTTTTCTTTTGTATACACTACTTGGAAGAGTAGAACCTGCGTGTACACGTGCTTTTATCAAGACGAACCAACGTATAGATCTACAAAAATTAACTCATAACTTCGCTGCTATTCCAGACTTCAGACAAACCTGGATCATGACATTTAAAGAATAAAACAGGTGTACACAATCAGATCCAACCCAACCAATATCAGATCATTCAATGATAAGTCATTTCAGGTCTCATGATCATGATCCAACATTGAATTCAAGGTGCTCAAAAAATTTCAGATCAAATCACAAACATAGCCCCTACAACATAAAATATACTTCAGATAGAAGTATTCCTTAGAAACCCTTTTCACTTGCACACCATGGCCTTATGATCTTCCCCTCCTTATATAGTCTTAGGCATTTCTCAATACTTCGGACCAAAACCACTTAGGACCCTTGGTATTCTTGGACAGGATCAAATAGTCATTACCCTGCTCAATATTGTAGGCTAATACCATGGTATTGACCCCTAGTATTGTCTCCTCTTAAATTTCCTAGATATTCCAACCTGTACGCACTTTTTTTCTTGTGAAAGTGTGTGTATACATATACGCTCTTTTTGTTCTGTGAACCAGCGTGTATACATTTTTTTTACTAAGTGGACCTGCGTATACATCTTACACTGCTTTTCACCATCATTTACCTTCAACTTCTTCATTATGATTAGTAGACTTTAGTTCCATCTTCTTGTTCTTTTGTACAAATGTCCTGTTACATCTGAATGGACTTGTTACACTATGGGTTGCCTTTCATCAAAACTGAACTGCCCTGTGAGTGAGTTGCCATCAAGGACAATACTTGTATCATAATGTCAACACCTTGTCCTCTATCTCGTGAAGGTAACCACTCTGTCTTGTCTTTGGGTCCCCGGTTGGTTCCTAATTTGTGAAGTGGTTAAATTCTAGGATATTTTCAGTTTAAGATCTGCGGTGTGGAATTGGGCCCATGAGGGTGGCCTTGGTAATTTACCCAAAGGGGATCTCAGGTGTCTGGGTCAAAAGGTCTCAAGTGCTCATGCCCTGGATGATGTCTTAGTTTCTTCTTTGATTATGGTTTTTCTCAGGCATTTTTATCTTCTTTGTCTTGGTTTGGCTCTCATGACCACCTTTTTCATTGTTATGGGTCTATGTATGCTTAATATTCCCTCTCGCCCCCTGTTCTCTCTATGTCGTCGCTAGCTCAAGGTCAGTGTTTTGTGGGTGGGCTCTCTGGCTAGGTGGGTGCAAGAAGAAAGAACCTGGAAGGTCATCATTTTATTTGTGGAGGGTGTTTTTGTAAGTGGATTAGTTTGGTGTGCGACCATCGCTTCTTTGTTTAGGGTTTCTTCCTCTTGGGGATCAAGTGGTATGAGGCGAGGCAGGACCCCTTGTGCCTCAGGTTGGCTTTCTTGCCTATGTTCAAATAGGAAGCTTGGGATTCCCTCTTAATTTAAGTTCATAATCCATTCCAGTCTGGTGGTAATGCCGCACCAATGAGGGAGGCCACGTCATGGGGGTGGCCAACATATCTTTGCAGGACGTCCAGCCACAATCATAGTTCATCTTCAAGTAATTCAACAAGTGAGGAACGCGAAGACAAGGTGGCTCATGCTCCAAATTGTTCCCCAGGACAAGTGGACGCTTCAACTTCCTTGAAATCCATTGCAGAGAAACTTAGGGGAATTCAAACAAACATGGATATTCTCAGAGAGCATAGGTATGAGGACCGTAACTAACTAGTACCTTATATGAATGACATTCAGTTCAGCCAAAACGAGATTCTTGAATAGTTGGAGAATCTCCATTGGAGCCAACGTCGAACCAATGAACGTCTTCGCGATCTGGAAGCCTAAGTTGAACACATCGACTTCCACATGCATGAACACGTTGGATTTCTTGTTGCACCTCATGTAGTTCCTCCCCAACATCATCCTTAATATGATGTTGTTAATATGTTTGATCCTTTTGCCTCCTTTTTGTGTTGTAAGGCTCTTTAGCCTGGTGGAAATAATGATTGTATGGGTTTATCTCTAGCAAACTCCGACTCCCCTTGCCAACAATCTTGGTTGGAATGAGGCTCGAGGGGTTGTAGAGATACATTTTATACTATTTGATTTCATAAGAATATAATAGATGAAGTTTGACTAACAAAAAAAACACATTAAATATTTATTATAGTTCTTATTATTTTACAAACACCAATATAACCAATCTTACCAATCCTATTAGAGAAGGGAAAAAAAATAAACAAGTACATATATTAACCCAAGAAAAGAGAAATCAAACAAACACATATATGAACGAACCAGAAAAACCAATAATTCTATGAATATTCTTCTTAACACAAGACTATCCCTTATTAACACACAAAATATCCTTATTAACACAAAGAACCATGATAATATATTTAGACTTGTATACTCTCCTCCATGAAATCTCACAACCAACATAATAATCCAGGTATCGCACAAAATAATAACTCCATATTCGTAGATATGATCATTGAACTTGCAGCGTAGAGATGGGTGTATTGATAAGTGATAAGTTGGCATGGGACATAATAACAGATGATGGTGAGAGAGACACATAGTAAAATCACTATTAATATTATGATTATTCACAAGGTTTCCCTGTCACACAATAAACATTCTGTTAGGGTCCCACCCTAACCCCCTTATTTATGCAATGGGATCACGTCATAGTCAAGAGTCAATAAATCCCATATTAATAATTGTAAGTGGTTAATCTGCAATTAATAACGGAACCACAGTTAGTTGCAAATGGGTCATAGTATTAGATAGATGGTATTATTAATACCACAGTATTGGCCCATGGTATTGCATGTATGAGTCATATATAAAGGATAGAGACTCCCTGCGAGGAGCATCGTGTCTTATTTTGTAATCGAGCTCTGCTCTATTGGAGGTTGCCCCCTTGAAGAGGCAAATGAACATTACTCTCTGAATAATAAAATCATTGCTATTCTGTGTTCTGGGTAATTTGGGTATCATTTGCAGGTTAAGAGCATAACACATTCATCACCACCTACTCTTTCACATTGTGTTTTTCATGCAAGGTGATCGAATAGAAAATGGCATCCACCCATGTTATTCATCCACCCATGGAATTTACCTATCATATTGTAAGTGACATCCACCCATGATATTCATTCACCCATGGTATTTGCCCATGGTATTGTGACATCCACCCATGGTATTCATTCAGCCATGGGATTAACCCGTGGTATTGTGACATCAACATCCACCCATGGTATTCATTCACCCATGGAATTGACCCGTGGTATTGTAACTGAAAAAACACAATGTAACCTTTATAGTTATTATCGGTTTTAATAAAAAGGTTTTAATAAAAAGTTTCTTTGTGGTTTTATTTACAATGTAGAAATTCTGGAAAGAAAATGACAGAACACAGTAAATAAAATGCAACTTGTTATTTATAGTCTTTTTTCAGTCAATACCACGGGTCAATTCCATGGGTGAATGAATACCATGGGTGGAGGGTCAATTCCATGGCTAAATGAATACCATGGGTGGATGTCACAATACCACTAGTCAATACTATGGGTGAATGAATATCATGGGTGGATGTCACTTACAATACCATGGGTAAATTCCATGGGTGGATGAATACCATGGGTTGATACCATTTTATTAATGATCCAACTAGAAAATGGCATCCACCCATGATATTCATCCACCCATGGTATTGTAAGTGACATCCACCCATGATATTCTTTCACCCATGGAATTGACCCATGTTATTTGTAAAAAAAAAAATAAATAATAATAATAATTATAAATAACAAGTCGCATTTTGTAAAAAGACATATGGTCTGCCAGAATGTAGCCTTTATAGTTATTATCGGTTTTAATAAAAAGTTTCTTTGTGGTTTTATTCATTGTGTGTTTTGTCATTTTCTTTTTGAAGAACTTTTTATTAAAACTGATAATAACTATAAAGGCTACATTGTGGCAAAGCATCTGTCCTTTTACAAAATGCGACTTATTATTTATAGTCTTTTTTCAGTTACAATACCACGAGTCAATTCCATGGGTGAATGAATACCATGGGTGGATGTCACAATACCACTGGTCAATTCCATGGCTCAATGAATATCATAGGTGGATGTCACAATACCATGGGAAAATACCATGGGTGAATGAATATCATGGGTTGATGTCACTTACAATACCATGGGTAAATTCCATGGGTGGATGAATACCGTGGGTTGATGCCATTTTCCAAAGAATGACACATGTCTATCTAATTTTCGCTTTGAATTTTACCCATCTCTACATAGAGCTTGAGAAAGTTTGTCATATTTCACTTTGAGGCCATTTTTGTTGAATTAGCACGCTAGGGTTTGAAAGTGCAGTTTTTGAGCTTGACGGAATTATTCTTTGTCATCTGCTAATGAAGAGCATTTTGTGGAGTCAGTATATATTGAGTTTTCTGGCATGGAAGGCTTAGAGGTCTACAGGAGCCCATGTAGCATAATGGAGAAGAGTTCGTTGCCATGCGAGCCCAAGTCTCACGTGACCAAGCGAAGGCGCGTGGAGATCTAGAAATTCAAGGTCGTTGCAATGTCTCCCATTGTGAAGCCCACTGAAACGTCACATAAAAGACTTAAATTTATCGTTTTGGGTTATGATTTTTCCAGGGACTGCATGAACTCCATCGAGAGCTCAATGTCTGAGGCTAGAGTCAGGTTGGATCCAGCAACAAATGAAGCCTCGACATCTAGAAATAAAGAAAAGGGCATGCCTTTTGGCTTTTTTGTTAACAAGCGAAGTGAAGCTGCAAGAACCTGGAACGGCAAGACTCAAAGAAGAGGTCGTCGAGAGAACCGATGGTTGTAGTGTAGGTGTTGATAATATTTATCTAGAACATGATTTTGTGTTGATCTGTGGAAGGCAAAGAGAAATGGAGGACGTGGTTTCAATTCTCGCAGCGTTTAATTGCACAAAAAATGAAAGCAATAAGAAGAGCATTCTAGGATTGCAATTTTTTGGCATCTACGATGGCCATGGAGGATTGCAAATACATACTGCAGTGTTTTCTCTGCATTCATGTCCCCTTTCTTCATAGTTTTTCAACAAAATGATGAATGTGCTCATATCTCTAATTTACAAGCGGCCTTGTTCTGTAAAAAATGCCTTCACTAGGTTCTCGCAGATGAGTTGAAGATTCTCAGCAGCAACGCATAGGACAAGACGTAATGGCACCAGGTCACAAGCGCTGGTTTTGGGAGAGTGGATGTCGAGGTCTTATCCGGCAATATTGTGTGCAACAATGACTATCAAGATGCTCGAACTGAGCCTAACCTAATCTGACGACACTAGCACGTGACACCAAGGATGTGGTCAAAAAAGACATGGTCAAAAACAATTTGATGGAGGAGGACGAAATTGGAGCGCAAGGATTGGCTAGGGTTAACAATGTTTGCCCAACTAACTCCATAGAGGGAACACCTTTGGTGTAAATATGTAGCATTTAGAAAATATTAATAATATTAAAAAAAATCAATGTGGATCATAAATAAAATATTTCAATATATAGGGTTAAGTAATATTAATGTGTATTTAGAAAGATATTAATAACAAAAAAACACATTTAATATGAGCAATGTGGTACATAAATAAAATATTTCAATGTCTATGTTAAATAAAATATTTCAATGTAAACTCTATATATATGGTTTTTAAAACCACTATGTATATATTATATAAAGTAATTGTAAAAAAATAAATTCTTATCATTAAAACATTTCAAGTAGTCTCACTAGATTTTTTTTTTAAGTATATTTTTGGGCCATTTGAAATTTAGCAAAGATTTGTTGGAATTGTAAGTTTTAAGCTATGTAGTCTACACAATCCAAGTGCTCAAGGAAAATTTTAAGACATTGAATTAATTTACAGATTCAAAATTGCAATTTAAACAATGAAAAATAACAGGTGGTATGTGTGTATCTTAACCATGGATTTATCAAGTAGCAAGAGGGATCAAATCTCTCAAAGTTTACACTTAAAAAAGGATTCACACCTCAAGATTTTATCCCTTCGGATGCTTACTAAATCTGTTAAAATGGATCTGTATTAGTTTTTTAAATGTAATATTACGTTATATTCATTTACGACAATTTCTACTTCATATGACACTATAAAGAAGCTTGTTATTCTAGATATAATAAAAGGATTATATATATATATGAATTTTTTTTTCGGTAAAACCAAAAACAAGGATTATATATATATATATATATGAATTTTTTTTGTTAAACCAAAAAAACCCATTAAGCAACGGTTTAAATTCATAATGTTCCCCATACTTAAAAATATTAAAGAATGTTCTCCGTGCTCTTTACGCAGTTTCAACTCATAATGTTGCCCATGCCCTTTAAGTGCCCAAAGATAGCACGAAGCCCCACTTTCTGAACTGAATATAATAGTAGTGTGTTTTAGTAAGGGACAAATTAGTTGTTTACTCCTATTTAAATTATCATGTCTAAAATGACAGGAATACACTTGAGTTACTGTCTAAAATGATGGGACTTTACAAGTCATGAAGTTGACAAATTGAAAGTCTTAGTCACAATGTCAGATAATGGATCAGTTTTAAGGTTCCAAGGGACTCATTATTCATAGAAAACAACTATCAACTTAGTTGTTCGAGAGTGAAAGTTAGCCATGTAATTATAAGCTTTCACTTTTGTCTTCAAGTTCGGCATGTACATTTCTGCAATTCTCTTGCCATATGTAACAAACCATGTGCAGATTCCAGGGGACTCATTATTCATAGAAAACAACTATCGACTTAGTTGTTCGAGAGTGAAAGTTAGCCATGTAATTATAAGCTTTCACTTTTGTCTTCAAGTTCGGCATGTACATTTCTACAATTCTCTTGCCATGTGTAACAAACCATGTGCACCCCTCAGCAGAATATTACTGATATGTAGGTCTGATAACTATGTTTAGAGAATTTACCATAATAATATCAAAAAATCATGTCATTGCTTTATAGATTAAGGACCCTTTCTTTTCTTTTTTTGGTTAGCAAGACCTACAGGGTTTTGAACCACCAACTTTCACACAAAGAGTGTCTTAACAGTGTACTCTATTGCCAACTGTTCTACACCCCATGAGACAGATAAAGGACCTTTCCATTAACACACTATAGAAACAGGCCTGATATTTTACAATATTCCTAAAGGCTAGAGGAAGGCCACAGGGCAGACCATTCAGAATTGCTATACAGCATAAGAATTTTAACGCAGCACAACACATTAGGAAAAGATGATGCAGAGGACCAATTAATTTCAAACCTCGTCTTGTATATTGGCAAAACGAACCGAAAATCATAAAAAATTGTCTAAAAGGGAATCAAGGACACAATCAACTGGCATAGCCTCTATATGCACATTAAAAGACAGGTTAGTTGGAAAACAACCAAACATTTTGATGATGTCATATAACAAGGTTACAATGAAGAACCAGAAGTACTATCTCCCAAAAACAAACAAATGAAGGATATACAAAATGGTATTCTCTTAAAGAGGAATGTCTGGTATGGAAGTGGAGTGTAGCATTCCACAAACCAAATACAAAGATTTTCCTTGGCTGTCGTTTCAAGAACTGAAATGCTCCTCCATCTGCTATCCTTTAGAAAAACCAGTTAACAAACAAAAACTAATGTCTTCGCCTGAATCTTTAGCAAGGAGACAAAATGAGAAGCTTCTGATTGGCTGACAAACAGCAACATAAGGAAGAACTTGTGAAAACATCATCGGAGGAAAATCACAAAACAGAATGCTAAAACAACAGGTTCCACCCACGGCCTACTTTGATTATTGAAAAGAAAATGAAAATATAAGAGAAACTTTGGAGTCCAGTCAGTCTGTTGACTAGAAAAGGCTATACTTGTTTTCAATAGAAGAAAAACTTTGGAGTCCAGTCAATCTGTTGACAAAAAAAATTCTATATATGAGAACGTCTTTGATGGTGCTCAACTTACTATCAAGGACAGAGGCATGCTACTACTTATGTTAAAATGGCTCAATGATGAAATTATTGATGTTATGGGCAGGTGCATCTTGGATGCTAGAAAACTGAATTTAGCTGACACCAAGCCATTTCATCAGAGGTAAAACAAACAACATAGGGTATGAGGGTTCAATCAGACATAGGAATCATTACACCAAACATTTTCTGGTTCTTGCTTTATGTAGAAATGTTCACCAATTGTTAAGAAATATGAACAGATTTGCGGCATAAAGAGTTAAAATACAAATTATTAATAGTAAATTGTTCACAATCAACCCCACGTTGTAAGTCTCATATTTCTTTGAGAGTATTTACTATCGGCACTCACATTGAAATGAGTCAAGAGGACATGGTAAAACCGATGATAGTGTAGCTGTGATCCTAATACTTCCTGATTTAATTGAGCGTTTTGCAGTATTTTATCATATCATTGACGGATTTCATATAAGAGGACATTTTCCTATTCCATCGGTCATCGTAATACATGCTGAAAGAAAGCAGACGTTGGATTGAATGAAAGACATTTTTATTTTGTATGGTGCATGTATACCATTGATCAGTCTTGGGTTGAAGAATACATGTTATTATGTAAAACGTATTGATGAACCCAATATAAGTTGAAAGAAACCATCAAACAATTGTAAATGATTCTTGGAAATGATTAATAAATCATCTATCGAAAATGTTGGAAATGGCATTAGATAGTTACTATTCAATGAAATTGATTAATGTCATGTGAACTTAACTCAATCTAATAACAATTTTCATTTGCCTAACCTTAATCTAGACAAGATTACATCTTCTGCGCTATACAGTGTCAGCATCTTTTGTCTCGCAAGTTCAGAATAGATAATTAAAAAAATATTATCATGGTTCATATAAGGGCAGGTGTGTGGAAACCCAAAAAAATCATGTATTGTTAGAAGTGACACAAACTCGCTGCTAGTGCACTATTTGTACTTCGAACTTTCTGATTCTAAAATGCGAAAAGCTAAGCAGCTAAACTAAGTAGAATGATTGTTTCAATACATAGTATTCAAAACTGGAACTGGTGACCGAACTGGTCCACCTGATAAACTGGGATTCAAACCAGAACAGGTCAAACTCGGACTGGTCAGAGCTCAATGAATAGTTTTTAAAAACTACATGAATTAGTTAATTTTTAATGAACAAAAACTATTTTTAAGGTTTAAAACCGTAATTCCAAACCAATAGAGACAAAATATGAAAAGTTTGTTCATCTATATAACATGTAAAAGTGAATTATTGGGATGGGATCCCCGAGCTTAAATTTTGTATTTATTTTTTGTAAAAATGTAAAGTCTCCGCAATTTGTAGAAGCGAAGCGCGAAGATAGTAAGAGTCAAAGGGGCTTTAATCCCTTAGGTTTTCAGGTGTTAAGAATGTTTTGAGACCCGCCCATGGTCCGTGTACCATGGTATTGTAAAAAGAAAGGCTATAAATAGAAGAGTCATAGTGAGTCTAGATAAGCATCATAATATAGAAGATCATTGTTTTGGAGCAAGTAAGCTAAGGCAGGAAAGTCTATTTCGTGTACTTAGGCAAAGGGGAAGGCTCCTGCAGCTGAGTGCGCGAAGACCTTGGTAAGTCCACAAGCTGAGTGCACGGGTCCCTGTAGCTGCGTGCGCAAGGATAAGAGTCTGTACTTTGAAGATCACATCTAATAAAGATAGTTTTGATCCATACTTTGCATATCTATTCATTTGTATTTACTTCTATTATTTATGTGGTTTCGCTCTATATCTGAAAATATATGAATAAATGTTTATCTAATGTGCAAAAGTGGTAGATCAATATAAAGTATGCATGTTATGACTAATTAATGACCTTCGTGAAGATATAATTGATGTGAATAAGATTTATTGTTATTAACTATTCTGAAAGGGTGTTATAGACATATTTGGGCACTGCAACCCCAATCATATATGTCCATAAACCAAGGGCTTTTGAATCCCTAAAAGTGTTGTTTCATGCCCTAAAGGAACAAGGTCAGTTGATTACATCATCTCCCAGAAGTTCTCCACAGAAAACTGCTCAGAACTGGTCAAAACTGGACCATACAGATTGCTCA
>APFE030346663.1:84917-104844 GCA_000404065.3 Pinus taeda | reverse complement strand
TTGAATTATAACTGAATACAAAATATTATAATAATAATTCTAAATTAATAATTTTAAAACGAATACCATCAATACATTATTTAGCAAATTACCATATTCCAATATAGTCTTTTTATCCTTATAGATATTAAAATAATAGATTAAAATAATTATATTTTATTATTATAGAAATTAATATATTGATTTAAAATATTACAATAAATTTTACACTAATAGTTTTAAACTAATAAGTCTCTATAATCATAATAATAATAAGAATACCATCAACACATTATTGATAAGATTTAATATTATTACAGTAACTAATAATATTAAATTATTAATAAATTACATTATTTCATCAATTAGTTATAGATGATTTAACTTATGATTTCTTCATAACAGCTAGTTTCTAATATTATGGGTCAAACCCTAACTAACAATATTATTACAATATTTAATATAATATAAAGATTATTATTCCATCTATAATATCGAGATATAATATTTATTTATCACACAACAACTATTTTCCAGCTAAATTTATATTATCAAATTATAATATCGAAACATAATATTTATTTATTACATAACAACTAAATTATTTAACAATTTAACAAATTACCTAACGGCTAACTCTGAGTAGTGATGCATCCTTGCTATTTATTCGCTTAGATCTACTAATTTCTCACCTTGTCCTGAAAATAAACCACATTAGTTGGTTCAAAACGTTGACCCAATCTCAACGATGTGATTAATCCGAAAGACTGATATATACATTATGGATCACAAAAGTCTTAGATCTAAGATTCATGTAATTGCATGTAAATAAGTTCATACACAAGTACGTAAGTTAAACAACACATATCATTAAAGCAACCGAAGTAGTCCAACTACAATAACAACATATGCATGAAAATGTGTTGGCTCTTATTATATAAAGAAGTGTAAGTCACAATCATACAATACATCCATGTAAACCTGCTAGCCCCAACAGTGGAACATTACAGCCACATCTGCCTACTCCTCCAAAGAGATGTATCAGCTCCATGCAGTGGAGAAGCCAAGGTGCGTTACAATACTGTCCAAGCCTTCTTCAAAATAGTCTTCGTAGAAGCTTGGCTGACCAAAAGCCTATACAATGAGTTATGAGGGACTATTTATAGCAAAGGGTAGGGCGACCCTTAACATTCCCCTTTGTGACAGTTCAACTACCCTCATGACTCTTCACCTACTCTATGACGGTTACATCCAACTGTTGACACTTGACTTATACTTGACATGACTCGACATTACAATGCACATGCGCATCCATCTATCCAGCATGAGAATTGTTATAAAGGAAAAAACTATGGGCTACTCAACCATCCAGCCAGTCGTGCCATCCAGAATTGGGAGAGCATGGGAAGCTACGCTCGACCCTAAGGACCTTTAGGTGCTCGACCATAGGGAGAGATGCGTAAAGCAGGCTCGACTGATAAGGAGAGGACCTTTAGGTGCTCGACTGTTAAGGACCTTTAGGTGCTCGACCAAGACAACGTGGCTTGAGAAAGCCTTGCAAGACATCACTAACACTCGGTCCACTGTGGTCATACCAACTCTTTGACATGCTTTTGATGGTGAAGTTGGTGAGCTAATGCCAAGCTTGGTTGTCTGTGATGGTGTGCATGCACCTCATGGTGACGTCTTGCTGAAGCGAACTCTTGCTTCTGTTGCAACCAGTGCATTTGTTCAACACCCTTCATCTAACTTGTCTGCTAACATGCGCATGGTCTTCTTGGGTGCAGCTGAACCAGAAACATGCTGATGCATAGTGTCCATGCTGATCTTCAAGTGTGTCATGGTGATCATGCGCATCAACTTGGAGAAGTACCCGTTCGGCTGTAGTTGGACTTGCTTCTTGTCTTTGCCTTGGTGAGTGTGTTGAATGGGTTGGATTGCATGCATGTGCACAATGACATGCATGTTGTTGAATCCCTTGCATGTGATCAACCACACTCCTCACCATGTCTGCTCCGTGTTAGCTGATGGGATGTATCTTTAACTTGTCCAGGCACAGTTTCATCCGTGAGTGCACGTTGCAACCACTATTGTTCCTGATCATGCTGCAACTCATTCGCCTGTCTGTGCAGCTTCATGTTCTTCCTAAGTTGTTGCTTCAGCACATGCAACTCCTTATTTGTTCCATCTTCTGCCTTCGCACGATCTTCATGTTGCACAATTACTTCATAGCATGAGTCTCCAAAATCTCTTTCATTATCAGTGGATTTGTTTGATCTTGCAACTTTGTACCACCTCTACGTTATCAACAACCTTCCTCTTGCATTTGCTACGTTCACTATATTCGCTACATTCGGTATGCTTCCTTCAGCTATTTTCCATGATGTTGCTCACTATGATGTTGTTGCTTGATGTCCTTGTCTATGAACAGCTTGATGTCTTCGTGGGTAGGCAAGTCCATTGACACTTGATCTACTGCATCCCTAAGTGTGCTCTAAACAGTGTCTTTGTCTCTGCTCTCCTAGAAACCATTGTACCTGTACTGTTAAGAGGCAGATGAACACCTTGGATACCTGAAGACATGGAAACACTCACGGAAAGAAATCTGTCAGTCGAAAACTAAAATGAACATGAGAACTGAGTTGCAACATACCTTGGTGCATGATCATGAAGGTTACGCAATTTCGATCGGGAGGTCAGGAGACCGATTGCCAAGACTACACAAGGCACAATTTGGGTTGTTGGGAGGCTGGCTGACTACTGGAACTGCGCAATGCACAGTCTAGTCTGGTTGTTGACTGATGGGATTACACAATGCACAATTCCAGCTTGGAAGGATTGTTGGCCTAGGGATAGATTTGCACAATTTCTTGGGCCAAGCAGCATTGTCCTCCAGAAATGCACAAAACAATCCTGGACGCTAATGCTGGGAAAGAATGCACAAATATTGAGAGGAAGGTTAGCCTTCCTTTCCCATATAGCACAATGCAACCTTGGTGAAGGCAAAGCCTGAGCCAAGGTTGACCCGACTCGTCGACGAGAAACTGAAAGCAAGTAAGTCAATGAATGCATGGCCACACTAAGTGATAACAGAAGTGATTAACAGTGCATGCAAAAAATGAATGAAAGACTCAACAAACAAATCAACATGCATGTGGGTGAGGAAGTTCGTCGATTGGGCGAACGTCCGTGAAAAACAGTTTCATGCATGCGACAGGAGTGAGATAGCAATGAAAACTGAAACAGAGCTAGGAAAAGCTAGTATACATGTAAAAGACAACAAGCGTTCAAAGAAATCAAGCAAACAATACTCCCACAAGTGAAAACAAAAAAAGCGACAGAAATGTTGCACAAGGCATGGGAAGCGGGCTTACCCCAAAACAGTTGAGTTGAATGTGTCGACTGCTCCTAGATGTGATGTGGGATGTTAGAGCTACAAGGTTGATGTGAGAAATGAGATCTGCAGCATTTGGTTGATGAGTTTTGATAACATCAAGGTTGTGATGCGCATGCCACGAATCTATGGGAAGCGACACTTGGTGGGAGGTTTCGAAATTGCTCCTTGCATGTAACCTCCAATTGTTAAACATAGATCCATGAAACAAGGGATGCCTTTGCATGATGCCTTGGGAGAAGCAACCCATGCACGCAAGTCTATCTTGCTCAGTCCCGGAGGGAACCAGTCAACTCAACTGCACATGCAAGAGATTGCTCGACTGCTGGAGAAAAATGCGCATTTATGGCTGGGAGATGGGTTGGATGCCCAAGAGATTTGTGCAATTTCTGGGCAAAGCAGCTGATTTATGCCCAGATTGGCACAAATCCTTGGATGAATAGCCTGCTGTTGGGAAAATTTGCGCAAATCTTGCTAGGAGGGTTGGCTGGCAGGATTGCGCAATCCTGGAGCCCAGCAGGCTATCAGAGAGGATTGCACAATTCTTGGAGGGAAGGCTGGTTTCCCTCCAGAAATGCACAATTTTCAAGGGGAAGCTGCTCAGCCTGTAGCTGGACCAAGTCTAGGCGAGCAGCCTGTGAGGGGAATGGATCAACTAGGATTGACAGGCTTCCTTTGTGCGAGGAAAACATCGACGAAGCAAGACAAAGTGCTGCATAAGGTTGGTAGGGAGGCTCCAAAATAGGCTAAGGCAAAATTTTGGAGGCTGGTTGTAACCGCTACAACAAAACCATTAGTTGGAGTTCATGTAAGCAATATGTACCTATTGATTCTATCACCGAAGCCGAATATGTTGCAGCAACTCAAGCCACAAAAGAAATAATTTGGCTTCGAAAGATACTTAAAGACTTGCAGGAGAAGTAGAAAGATTCAACTCCTTTATTTCTCTCTCCATATCTATATCTCTTCCTCCCTCCATGTTTTTTCCTCTCTCTTCTTCCCTCTTCGTCCCTTCCCCCCATCTATATCTCTATCTACACTTGTCTCTCCTTCTCACCCCCAAAACATACACACTCTCTCTTAGTGTAAGCACATAAAAAATATTCAACCATAAATACAATACTTGAATTTTCATCCTAAATAAAATGTTTGCTTCTTGAAACTATAAACTATTTGTAATTGGGTACATTCTTATTATTCCCATTTTCCATCATTCAACATTGTTAACTACTTTGCATTTAAACGTGGTAATAGAAAATAACTACCATTGAAAATTATTTTGGGTTTAATACTCCATAAGTCACAATCATTGAATTTCGAGGAAACTACTATTAATATTGGAGAGAAACAGAGACAAGGTATGTTGTTTACTACAGTAGCTCAAGTTAAATATTTGAATGGTCTATGATTCCAACTACTCTTTTCATATGATTGATATGAGAAAATGGAAAAAATAATAGGTGTGACAATAGGAAAAGTAGAAGAGCAATGAAGATTGTTTGTAATTGACTATATTCTTAGTATGCACATTTTCTATATATCAAAATTGTTACATTGACACTTTGCACTCAAAATTTGTATTTCATCATTTTTCATCATTCAAGTTACTAACAGTCTCTCTCATCTCAACAAACTGAGTTAACTAAGCAAATTTTAAATTAAATTGACCAAATTAGTCTTAGACATGATTAGCATATTTAAAATGATAAAAATAATTAGATGTTTAGCAAATTTTGTATCACCGCACACGACTGAAACCGGCCTAGATCCATCTTAACACCGGATCTATCAAGCGTCGAGAGGGATCAAATCTCTCGAGGTGCAAACCTTTCCTCAAGTTTTGTACTCAAAAAATAGGTTTGCATCTCGAGAGATTTGATCCCTCTCAGTGCTTGATAGATCCGATGTTAAGATGGATCTAGGCTAATTTATCAACAAACATTATTTAAATGTTTTGTATAGTTTTTTATTTTTTTATTTTTTTTATTTTGGCTATCATGAACAAAATTTACAAACAAACACCCTTACACATCATACTGGGTTGTAGAATGAACCACTAGACTCAAAAATATTTATATTTCAATTGTAAATTTTATACCTTTAATGGCCAACTTACATATTAACCTTTTCTTTAATTCAACTAAAATTATTTGAAAAAAAAACACAAATTTTTGTTTTAAATATCTTTATCTCAAATGTAGATTTCAAACATCTAATAAACATGGCACAAAGTTAACATTGAATGTGACTCATATTAAAAGAATAATAATAATTATTATTATTTTAATGTGATTATGGTCAAAAACACGTGTCAAAAACTTAATATACGTCACAGAAGTTGTAATTTAATATTATATATTTTATTAAAAAACTTTTACACTACAATTCTATCCATATATTAGTCTCAAAAGTTGGGAAAAGATATCCATTAATATGACAATATTTAATCAGTTTAATTATGAATAAAGCATTTTTGAATGAATAATGTGAATACATATTTTAATTTTAAATTGGAAAATAAAAATATAAAAATAATAAATATATATATATATATATAATTTCATATTAAGTTGAAAATTATGTACAGTGCATAATATATATAGGCATTCTGAATTCAAATTTGGTATAACAACACTGAAACTGAGAAAAAAGTTTGATGATGAAGCTAAAATATATCATAAAAATCATTGAATAGTTAGAAGTGTGACTATGCTCCTTGAGTATAATATTGTAAAATAAAACTATGAAAGTCATATTATCTAAGATAAAGACTTAATGTTAATAGTAATGATTTGATCAAAATATTGTCTTAAATTTATGTCAAAATATAATACATAAATTAAAGAAGATAATTATATATATATATATTAATGGAAGTTACACAATTTATTTATAGAGATTTTTATGTAGTTATCAATTATGAAAGGTTGTTGTTAGTTCAATTGGTTTTCAACAACTTATTTTAAAGTGGAATTTTGGTTTAAATTCCGTTATGAATGTTATTTTCTTGCATGTATTTGGATCTAATTATTGATTGTTAATACATTCTTTGGACACAAATTATTATGATGGCATTAATGAGGTAAGGAAAACCTTACTCTTAGATCAAGTGAAGGAGACTATGTTGTACTTCTCTCTTTCAGATAAACACAACAAAGAAAACCTCATAACATCCCTCCTCTTCCCTAGAATATTTAAATGGCGGGAATATATATATATATATCAATCAAATAATAATCAAAAACCTCAATATGAACTCCACCTCAAAAAAAATCTTATTAGAATGGATATATACCTCAATGTCAACTCCACCTTGCAATGGATGTGTGTGGGGGGAGCGGGGGGTTGGGCGGACTTTCTCAAACAAGCCCTCCAAGTGCTTCCCTCTATTTCATAAATGGAACCCATGGTTAATGTATTTTTTTATGTTTGAAGTTTGGAATTTCATTAATGAGAAGAAGTATTACAAAAGAGAGTTCCTTGTGATAATGGCCTGCCCAGTGGGAAACCAGATTGGTAACACAAGTTTATAATCTTAAGGTTACTAAGGCCTTAGCTAGTTTATTAGACAAAAAGTAGAGATTTTCAAAATGTGCAAACTATGTTGAATAGCGATAAACATAGATGTCAATAGAAGCTCACAAACTAAAATAGAGAGATACCATAGACCATGAAAAGGGAGGAGACTTTCACTAAACTTAAATTCACTGAGAGATATGCCACCAGGTAGTCTAGTGGAACATACCCCTCATCTGGCAATGAATTTTTGTGAGACAGGGCACCAGAATGCTTGACGTAGAATCCATTCATCCCCAAGCCATGAACACTAAGGCCACTCACCAACGAGCCATGCACCTTGTAACTGCAGTTAAACTGAAGCCTGTTTTCAATGCTGAGACTTTGATTTTCGCCTAAAATGAAGGACCTTATAAGGTATGCTAGTGTCTATTGTTCTGTCATTGTTGAAGGCACAATTGAGTAGGAACCTATTTGAATCCACAATTGAAATTTCCACCATTCCCAAAGTAATAGATTCGTACCTTTGTGACTTCAACAGATAGAATTGGGCTTAATTCCATGAAATAGGCTATGGTGTTCGATAGAATGAAAGAAGATAGAGTACACTTGGAGAAAAGTGAGCCATTAAGTAAGTCTAGTAGACCAACTTGAGCCCCATAACAACTAATCAAACTCTAGAGGATAATGAGGACAAAGCACAAGGTAGAGAGATATACAAAATCACCACCTTTGAAAAACCAAATAGCACCCAGAGATGGACCGACCGAAGCATGCATGGTAATGATGTGGATGATTGGCATGGTGGTAAATGGGAGGCATAACTAGTGACTCAAAGAGGTAAGCAATATTGTTCAATGGTAACACAAACAAATCTAAAGAAGGGAGCTTCCTTACAATGATGTTATCCTCTACCATTAGCTCAAGGATCCCTCCAGAATAATAATTGAATGCCATCATTTGCTTGCAAGATGAGATTGAATGAGTCTACCACCACACCAGATTCATAAATACAATCCTCATGTGGGAATTTATCAGGGTGTACCAGCGCTCGAGAGGGAGCACTTGAAAGTCCAGTTGGCCAATAAAACCATACCCACACATTATCATGATGTTTGGCTTGTATAGACGCCACCGTGGGGGGAAACCATGGTCAATGTCATTAGTGAATAGCAAATAAATTTAACATTAAGGAAATCAAATGTATTCAATATCATGATCTCCTCTTCTATATGGAAAGCAAACTACATAAACTAATCTTTATATATATGTGTGTGTGTGTGTGTGGATGGCTTGGGGATGCCATTATATCAATTTCCACTATGTCTAGTAGTGTTTTTAATTACTCTTTTGTTGTCTAGTCAATATTATTTTATATTTATAAAATTGAGGAAAATGGGGAAATTTATTAGGAGTTAGTAAGGTCCAATCTTTGTCACTTTGAAACACACACTCACAAGTAAATTCTTGTGAGAAACTCATAAATACTTCCTCTCATTGCATGAATGGTTTTGTGAATGACATATTATTACTTTGTAATTTCTTACAATTTAATAGTTGAAATTAATCATGAATATACACAAATTATAATAATTTATTATGTATAAAATATATATACGGGAAATCTGAAATAGTTTATAATATATTATTTATGTTTATATTTCATTTTTGAAATGATTAACATGGTGGTATTAACGACATTATATGTTATGAATTCCATATAGAGTATAGGATGATAAAACAATATGTCACATAATTTAAATTTAATATAAGTGAGTTTTATTTTAATTAGAGTAATGAGATGTTATATAACAAGTGTTACATAGTAGCTAGTTTTGCTACTTAGTTTAAATAATTAGAGTAAAAATATTGAACTCAAATTAGTGTTAAAGTTCAGAATTCGATCAATTTAGGTTTTATTGATTGGTAAAGACTTGATGTGTGCAATTAAAGAGCAAGATCCTGATTTCAATGCCTATGCAAAAACAATTTTAAAAAACTATAATTTGTTCACCCTAGCAAGAAGATTTTGTTTTGGTGCGTATGGGAAATTTCTGCATATTTATTTCCGCACCTCGTAATAGTTTTTTTTGACCCCTGGAACCAAATAAAATGGATACATGGTGAGTTGAGGTCAATTGGGGATCAAGGTTCCAACATCCATTATTATGTTTATGATACTGCCAGCTCTCCGCTCATTATAAAAAAAATTCCCAGTTTTCCATATTGTAACGTATAGTCGCTAAAGAAGCAGAGACAATAGCAGGGGACAAAGAAATGTTATTTATAAATTATTTGAATTGAAAGCAATTGTATTATATATATATAGTGTTATTATTATTTTTCTAATATGTGAAACCACAATTTCAATGTAATTTCTATAAAATTTAATAAAAAATATAAATGTTATATATATAATTATAATATATGTATATATGTGGGGATGATTATTAATAATATTAATGTCAAATTTAGAATTTGACTTAGATTAGAGAATTTATCTACTTTGTTGTTTGGCTCACTAGACATCAACATCATGGGGTACACCCATCATCCCAGCAGAAGGTTAGTCCTTGGTGCATTTGCGCTTGGAGTGTTCTACTCATTTTCCAACTCAAATGTGCAGTAAATGTTGGGTTGAATATAATTATACTTGCATTTACATTTGAAGTACATTAGTTGTTCAATTCAAGGTTGTTGGGTAGATGGAATCTAGTCTCATAGAGTATTTTAGCGTTGGTCTTTTCCAGTTGGGGAAATGTTTTGGAGGAGCCAATATCCTAGTCATATAATTGTAATTCTACTCAATATATAACTATATTATCTTCATGTTTCCCTTACAACTACACACCTCACAAGCATGCAACGTGCACATATGACAAAACTTCGATGGGAAATGACCTTGACAACGTAATTTTTCGTAAGGACAAGAGTTTGTCCATGTCCAAGGTAGTTTATTCGTATATACCTCCTATGTATACAAAGTGTATATACCTTTTTTTTATGCAAAGAAGATGAGAATTGTGCAGGTGAGAATATTTTTCTGTGTATAGAGATTGTATTATGTAGGTGGGTACATACATCTATTTTAGGTATTTTTATTGCATAAGGAAAAGATTGAAAATGGACAAATTTATTCAAATGATCGAGGCATATAATAGATAGATACCATCTCTTGGCATGTGGGGAATTCTTCCCACATTGAATGTGCACTCAATAATTTAAATGGATGGAAGTTTGTTAGACATAGCTTGAGCGATTGGATGGTTTTTATTTTATCAAATTTGTCATTAATGCCCATCTTGCAACCTCAGTACTGGTATGAAAACAACTGTACATTGCAATAATAGGATTAAATCATTGAAAAATAAGATGATAGCCAATGAAATACAAGAATATATATATATATTATATATATATATATATATATATATATATTATATATATATATATATATATATATATATAGAAAGTGCTATATGATTTTTAGTCAAATAGCAAAGTTATTGGCAATCAATGTGTTTACTGAATCGCTAATACCTGTCTTGGCGTAGGATAATAATATGTTATCTACTATTTTTTTTTTTTTTTATTTAAGGAGTGTATTTATTAAGTAGCATAAATATATTTTAATATACATAAATCATAAATTTACAGATATCATTGTGATGACTTTAATTAGTAAAATAAAAAATTTAGAAATAAAAATAATAGAATATAGTAAGATTAAAAGTATAAATCATAAATTATAATAACAATTGGCAATTGTAAAGGAATTAAAATATCACAAATAGAAATATATTTATAGATAAAAGTAAATTTTGTTTCTTTTTTGAATGGGTAACCTACAAATGAGCAAAGCTCTAGCTACAATATGCTTCACAAGGCATCTCAATACCTTGCTTGTACTTCATTATATGGTTTATATCCAACCTCCTAGTTACTTTTTAGTGGGAAGAACCTTCTAATAAGCCTTTTCCAATTTTTGCTTTCACACTACAACTCCTACATGGGCCTTATTTAATAAATATGGCCTCAAGACATGCCAATTTATCTAGCTATTTTAAGGGGTTAGAGTAGGACCCTAAAATACCCCGCGCCGCCGCGCCCCCCCCCGCCACCCCCCCCCCCCCCCCCCCCCCTATAAAGAACACATTTTCCTCCTAGCTGGAGCTGAGAGAATTGTTGAAGGATCTTTGTTGGTTCAATGTGGTATCCTTGAGTTGTGTATCTTTCCCCTACATCACAACCTCCTGTATGTTGTGCTGGCATAAACGCTACTCACTTTTGTTGAGGAAAGCCTTAGGCTACAACCAGATGGAACCTTCTTCATCTAGTTCTAGAAGTCAAGTTTGAATATAGAAATTAGAGTCAATCACTTTTTTAAAGAAGAAGACATGAAATATTAGATGAATGTTAGAGTGGCTAGGAAGCTCCAGTTGATAAGCTAGTTGCCAAATACATTTGAGGACCTTATATGGGCCATAAAACTTGGGAGAAAGTTTCTAGTGGTGGATATATTTCAATGAGGTGTTCTTATAAGACCATATATATAGAGGAACACAATTACCTTAATAAAAAATCAATTCCCTTAAATCAATTATCAAGGTTACATCATAGAATCCTAACATGGAAATGGCCATTATTAGCAAATAAGATATCCCTCCCAAATAGTATTTATCTTTATAGGAACGTTCATTCTTTGAGAATATTAATTGTGATTTAATATTTGATGTTGTTGATATGGGTAATTTGTAGGAACATGGATGATAAACTATAAAAGAAGAAGAAAAAGAATTGACAAAGAGACCATTATTGAAGTCACCTCAAACAAATAAGAGGAATAGGAAAGAGTTAGTAACCCAAGTCCTATTCACAATGATATCATTTACACCATGGACACCAATGAAGCATATTAATGGAGAGGAATTTCCCAAACTTTTCAACATGATTCCTATCCTAATTTTCTAAATGGTGGTCAATACTTAAGCATATACCAAATGATAAATTTCTCTCAAATTCACAAGATATTTGCTTGCTTAGTTATATTCCCATACAAAGAATTTGTCACATGGATCATCTACCAAGTGGATGTAGACAACATGTTTTTTTTTTTTTAACATGATCGAATACTGTTATATTATAAAAACTTCAATAGAGGGACAAGACCCATTACAGATACTAGAGGAAGCGAAGTAGAATTGATCCAAAATGGGAGCGCAGTCCCTTGATCCAATTCACTAAGCTTGTTCTTTAGAGCATGAAAGGCAAACCAGCTATACTGTCGTATGAACTGACCTAGTAACAGACAATATTTACAATGCATAAGACAAAATCACCAGAACGATTAACCAAATCATCGGGCGGCTGATCTTTTTTGTCGTTGTTCTTGGTTGAGGCCTCCCCTTGCATGCTTTGATTCATAGATCTTATGTTGTTGATGACTTCTTCCAAGTGGTTGCATTTTTCTTTTAAGCCTTCAATTTCTGCTTTCTGTTTTTCAAGTTTTTTCTTCTTGGATTTATTCTCTGACTGAACTTCTTCTTTGAGTTCGTTGAAGTGCTTGATGAAGCGGGCAATCATGAAATAGTGTGCCTTGCAGAGGGTGCAACTGTTGTTGGTGATGACACGATCCAAAGGATTTTCTGACATTTTTGTCGAGTCTTGGGTAATCTTGGAGCTTTTAAGGCAGAGCTTAGCAAGCTTGCTGCAGAGAGAGGAGAGGAGGTTGACAGAGGTTCTGAAGGATGGTAGCTGGAAAATCAGATAGAGGAAGGCGAGGGAGCAATTTCGCGGAGATAAGATGAAATGCAGAACTCCATAGAGAAGAGGGGGAGGGGAGCAGAGAGTCGTTGGGAGGGGGAAGGTGCAGTTTCTGAAAGGAGAGAAGGGAACAGTGGGGAGAGCGAGAGGCTGGAAACCGAGAGAAAGATGAACAGAGAGCTGAGTAACAGAGGACACCGAAGATGAAAGTGGCTGGACCTCAAAGCTTGCGCGAATGTTAGAGTAAAGAACAAAAATACAATCCTGAATGGCACAAACAATACCTCGAGTGGCTGTCTTTAAAGAGCTGCTTCGGCTAATGAGCACCAGGGACGAACTGGGAGGGGAGTTTGTGCCTATGTCAAGATAGTAGATCGCAGCTGCAACACTGTGATGGCGGGAACCATGCACCACGGGCTGAAAATAAACCCCATCATACGTTAGAGCCTCTGAGAGAAGATTGAGCTACTTTGAAATACCTCTCGGAGCAAGCTTAGAGGAGCAACCACGACTGAAGATCACCAGGGGCAATCTAGAACAGGAGCGCAAGCCTTTGCTGAAGGAGATGAGTGCAACATCGGAACTGTGGTGACTGAGCTAAAGCACTACGAGCTGTTTATAAGCCCACACATGCTTCAGAGCCTCTGAGTGCAAATCGGACTGATCAGAGATATTCCTGTCCCGGATGTCAATTTGAAAATTTCTTGAGCAGCCTTTTGGGATTGTGAAATGACTGCTGCCTAACTTCTGAAGAAACTTATCACAAGACTTTTCTTGGTCCATTATGGGGTACAAATTTTCCATTAACCTGTGCATTTCCTTGGCAGTGTTTGAGGAGTGGAAATGGATATTGTCAGTTTGAATAGATTCGGACATCCAGCAGCAAGATCTGAAGGGAGAGGTGGATTTGTTGTTGAGGTGACTGTTGGAGCCTTGGATCCCAGGCCCGACTGAGGGGAGAGGCGTCTTATGGGATTGATTTCTCATATGTATTGTTGTTTTCACGGACTTGCCCTATGGGTCTGGTGACTACACTATTTGTTAACGAATCTACCTTGACATTATTATTTCTCAAAATGTGTTTGAATTGAATGTTCCCCAACTGCTTTGAATTATCCACTATCCTGAATTTGAGTCTGTTGAGAGCCTGGTTTTTGAAGTCACCCCCTGAAACCATAGCTGCTATTATGATTGCCGAGTCACCAATTATGACTGGATTTTTGGCTTGTAAATTTTTCAGAATGTAGGTACCTAGGAAAAGGCTATAAGCCTCTACCATGTTGTTTGTATTATTTCCCAATCCCCATTCATAAGTGGTGATGACTTGCCCTTCTTGATCTGTGATTATTCCCCCTGCTCCTGCTTGTCCGGGATTGTTTTTAGAAGCTCCATCAAACTGAAAAGTGAGAGTCTTTTGTTCTTGAATCCATTTCTCAATTTCGATTTGAGTTCCCCTGAGTTTCCAGTTCTTTTTCCCCTTGCCTGACTTTGCTGGGAATTGTTTGTCCGTTGAGTAGACCAGTGGGAATTTATTATACCAATCTTCCTCCTCTTTCTGCTAGTTGGTGGGATCGTTTTTATTTACAGCGTTGGCACTTATCATTTCTGCAACTAGGCCCAGAGTTTTAGCCAAAGTGAGAGTTGGGTTTGGCTTTTTATTTTTGAAGATGCAGTTGTTCCTAGAGAACCAAATTTGCCAACAAAGAGTGGGAGGGATGCATCTCCATATTTTGATAATTGTGGCTTTGCCTTTTCTTGCGTGGGGGTAGCCTTTCTCCCAATTTCTGAAAAGGGTTGTGAGCTAGTCGGAGTTTACTCTGGGAGACCTTAGGGGGCTGATGAGTTGATGCCAGTAGTGTTGGGCAAAGAAGCACTCAAGGAATAAATGTTGACTGCTCTCCTCCTCCTTGCAGCAAAGGCAACACATTGAGGGACCTTGAATCCCTTTTTTTTGAGGTTTTCAATAGTGGAGATCTTCCCTTTTAGAAGGGTCCACACAATTTTTTTTTATCTTTGGGAGGCATTCATTCTTCCAAACTGCAGTCCGAAGGTTCCAGTTATTTAGATTGTTTCTAGCTTGAAGGAATTGGTACCCATCTTTTACAGTGAACTTCCCTCCATTTGGGTCCCAAACAAAGCTGTCATGAGCGAATTTGTTTGTTGGAGCAGCCCCCATCAGGGTTCGCTTCAGATCTGCCCACTGATTTTTGAGATGATTTGGAAGAAGGAGGTCCTTCCAAGCGGACCAGCTATTGTGTTCCCAAACCGAGATGTCGTATAAGGAATGTATGCTTTTAGCTTCCATCCACATTTTCAGAGGGTTGTACTGCTGGAGGAGACTTCTGGGTTCTGAGCCCATAATTCTATCTGTCCAAAGGTTTGTATCTTTACCATTTCCAAGGGACTTTGAAATGTGATTTTTGATTTGGGGGATGACTTTTTTGATGAGTCTCCAAGCTGGGGTACATGGTCATTCCACAATCAAATCAGTGAGAACCTTGGAGTGCTGCCCATTAAGATATTTTTTCTTGAGAGCCTCGACCCACCAGCTGCCTTTTTCCATTAGCATTCTCCACACAAGTTTGAAGCCCATCGCTTTGTTAGTTAGGCTTGGGATTTTGATAGATATGCCACCTTTTTCGAAGGGGAGGATCACTTATTCCCATCAGACCAAACTGAATTTTTTTGTATCTTGTTTCCCTCCTTGCCAAAGAAAGCCTCTCATAATTAACTTCACTTTTTTATGAATGCTTGTTGGTGCCAAAGTGACAGCATACTGGTATATCGGGAGGGCTGAGAGAAGAGCTTTTATGAGGATGGTTCTGCCCGCAATATTCAGCCACGACAACCCCCAACTTTGGAGAAGACCTCTCATTTTTTCAATCTGCTTGTTCCAAATCTCTGACTTGAAAACTTCCTTTGCCAAAGGAAGGCCAAGATAGGAGAAGTGGCTCCAGTTTCTTTGGACTGGGATGTCCATGATTAGAGAGATTCTTTGCATTACTTGGGGCGAGACATTCCAAGTGTAAATTCTACATTTTTTTTTGTTAAGCAGCCCCCTGAAAAAGCCATGAAAGTGTCTAAGATTCTCTTAAATCTCCTTGCAATTAGGCTTGAGGCTCCTCCTATTAAGAGAGTGTCATTTGCAAAGAGCGAATGATTTATTTCTTTTATTCGTCTCGCTATACTTATGCCTGTGATCTCCTTTTGTTTCCTTAGATTTTCCAGATGTATGCTAAAGGTTTCTGCCATAATGATGAAAAGGAAGGGTGAGAGGGGGAACCTTGTCTCAGTCCTCTAGTGCTACGGAAGTAGCAACTGAGCCTTCCATTGATTAGGGGAGTTGTCCAAGGGTTTGATATGCATTCCATAATGATGTTTATAAATTTGCTGGATATTCCAAATTTCTGGAGAACAGCCTCTGAAAATTGGTGATTGACTCTGTCAAAGGCATTTTCCATGTCAAGTTTTATGATCATACCTCTTTCTTTTCTATGCATACTATTGTGTATTGCTTCTTGGACTAGAATAACATTATCCGTTATTTGTCTTTTGGGGACGAATCCTCCTTGGTTCTCTGAAATGAGAGTGGGCAAGAGCTTTTTCAGCCTGTTTGCCAGGATTTTGGTGATGATTTTGTAAGAGACATTGCAGAGGGAGATGGGTCTGAAGTGCTTGAAGGAGAGAGGGTTTGGTTCCTTGGGGATAAGCACCAAATGGGAAGTTTTTGTGTTTTCTCCCATCTTGGTTTTTTTGAAGATATTTTTGACCATCTTGATGAAATATTTCTTTATGATATCCCAATGAGTCCTGTAAAAGGAAATTGTGAAACCATCAGGCCCGAGAGCCTTGTCCAGCTGCATATTGTACACGGCGTCTCTGATTTCTTCCTCCGAGACTTCCTGTTCCAACTCTCTATTTCGCTGCTCGTTGATTTTGCATTCTACTGGTAGGAGGAAGTCCATGCTGTCAGTAGGCTGATGTTCTGCAGTTAAGAGAGACTTGAAGTGTTTGTGGGCTGCTTTTTTGATTTCCTCCTGGTCTCTTAAATCTTTTCCTTCCGCAGTGATTTTATCTATTTTATTTCCAACTCTTCTGAGCTTAACGTTATTATGGAAGAAGTAAGTGTTTTTATCGCCCGCTTTGAGCCAAAGGCACCTCGATTTTTGTCTCAGCTCCTCTTCCTCGGCTCTGTTATGCCTGTATAGTTCTTTGAAGATTTCGTTTTCCTGAGCTTGCTCTTCTTTTGAAGTTTGCTGAGCCTCCTTTTCCTGAGTCCATTGTTCCAATTTTCTGTGTAGCTCGATATTTATGATTTTCTCCATTGTTGCATTCTCTTTTGCCCACTTTTTGATTGCTGATCTTAGGAATTTTAATTTGGATTCCCAGACAAAGTGTGGGGATCCAATGACTTCCATCTCCCAAATCTCTTTTATGATCTTGTGAAAATCCTCCTTGCTGTCCCATAACTTATTGTATTTGAACGGGATTGGACCGAGATTTCCTATTCTGTCTAGGATCAGGACCACTGGTTTATGGTCTGAAGCCATGGGATGGACGATCTTGCTTTTTATTGAGGAGAATCATGTTGCTATGCTTTCATGGATTAGAATCTTGTCGATTCTTTCTTTAATATTATGTGTTCCTGCTCTCTTATTGCTCCACGTAAATTTCCCATTGCATGGTGGGATGTCAATGAGTTTATGAATTTATATTATTTCTTCCAGGGCATCTCTAGAAGGGTCAGCAAGATATTTCCCTCCGATCTTTTCTTCAATGTTTCTTATTAGGTTCAAGTCACCGCCTAAAACTGTCTTCCTATTTTGACAAGCCTGCAACTCTATTTTAATAGATTCCCAACAGTTTTCTTTGTCCCTGTAATGGTTTGGAGCGTAAACATTAAACACAATGAATTCTTCTTTTGTGATTTTATTTTTGAAATCAGTTCTTACCAACCAGTGAGTAGAATTTTGTTGGTGAGGTCCCATTTTCTCTTGTTCCACAATGTACCTATTCCTCCTGAGGCACCCAGTGAGTCTGTTGTTGTTCCTACAAAGCTTTTGTGTCTTTTTGTAAAATTTTGAAAATCTTGGTTGGACATTTTGGTCTCTTGGATCAGAAATAAATTTGGTTGTTCTTAGCTGATTAGATCTTGGGCTATGTTGGATTTTAGAGAGGAACCCAGGCCTCTGCTATTCCAAGAGACCAAAATCACTACTTAGACTTTTTGGTGAACCCCGCTCTTCTCCTTTGTCTTCTCCCCACTTCCTTTTTAATTGGCCAAAAAAGAGTCCATTGGTTGTTGAGTACCTGTGGCCATTTCTTTAGCTGTTGTTTCGTCTCTTATTTATTTATTTGATTTCTTGCCTACTTTTTTTGGTGGCTCTGAGTTACTGCTTGCTTCTTTGAATTTGTTTCTTGTTAGGATACGGTCTATGGTGGGAGGGGGGGAAGGAAGGGTCTGAGAAGGGGAGTGCAAGACTACTAGGGCAGTGACTGGGGGAGGAGAAAGCAGGGAGGATGGATCTTCTTCCCCAGAGATCAAAGGGATTTGAAAGAGGAGGGTAAGGCTGATTCAGGGGGGGGGGGGGGAGGGGAGCAGATTGGGATTCAGGGGGAGGCTTAGGTTTGGGACCAGACTATTTGGGGTTTGATTTCTTTCTTTTGACTTGTTCCCATGTGTCTTCACTAGCTTCAGCATTTTCATTCCTTTCATTTTCTTTTAGTTTACTACACCTATTTGTGAAGTGACCATATTCATGACATACCTTACTTTTGAACGGAATTTGTTCATAGTCTAGCTGCTGAATATGGGTCCATTGGTCGACTTTGATCTTTATTGCTTCCGGAAGGCCTTTTCCTAAGTCGACTTCAACACAGATCTTTGCACAAGCGTGCATGTTGTCCTTTGGTTTGCATCTGTCAATGTATTTTCCCACAACGTTTCCAATGGCTTTAACCAATTCATCTCCCCAGCAATGAAGGAGGAGATGTGGCAAGCGAACCCAAACCGGGAAAGCATTAGGAATGTCCATTTCGGGGTCAAAGTTAGGGGACCATCTGTTCAGGTAGAGACCTCTTGAGTCCATGAAGTAGGACCATTTCTAAAGATGAGTTTTCGATCTTCTTTGGTTTCGAAGAGGAAGGTATAGTAAACCCTTCCACAGAATCTTATAGCGATTTTCCCTTGGATGTTCGTGTTCCAGTTACGCTCCACCCATTTCTAAATAGCCCTAGGATAGGGCCAGATGCCAGTAAATTTCCCAACCAGACCTCTCTCTGTGAGAGATATCGCTGCCTTCCTTGGGAGACTAGGAGGAAGAGAGATTTCAGGAATGTCAGCTAGTTTCTTGACGAACTTTGAAGCTGTGGGTTTGATTCTAGAGGTTGCATTTTCTGAGATGAGTGAGGCAAATATCTTGGCCTAATCCTTGTCTTGCGTCTGAGAGGGGTTGATCCCGGCCATGGAGAGGACGGGAGAAAGCCAGTCGCGGCACTAGCCAGAGGGAAGGCAGAAAATGACTGCAGAGGAGTTGAGAAGAAGGAAGGGAGGCCCAACAGCAGGGGCTGCCAGGCTGGGAGCCTGCGAAGGGCCGCTGGAGGCACAGTTGCAGGGACGCGGGAGCTCCTAATCAAAAACGCGCGCGCTCTTCCAAAATTATTCGGACTTCCTCCTAAAACCAATATTGTGTAGAAAAAAAGAATGTTTAGGATGTAGACAACATGTTAATCAAAGATACTCAAGGAAATTATGTCTCCTTATTTTAGGCATAAATCATGCACAATTTCTATAAGCATCTCATAGAGGATATCAAACTTACAACAGATTAGATGCTACAATTTCCTCTAGACTATAGAGAACTGATGAAGAATTAGTGGATTTTAGAGATACGATTCAAAATAAGGAAATCAAGTACTTATCCCACGGAGATGTTGAGGACCCATAATGATTTATAGAGAAGCTAATTCCATGAACTTCAGGGAATCATGGGCCCCTTTGATGCACACAATCACAACAATTGTTCATTTATTCAATTGGCCTAATATTCTTTCTCTCATCCTTCAAGATATCATATCAACTACAATGCATATAGTGCCAGGGGAACATACAATGTTCCACATGTCATGTTACTCTATGGACATAGTATGTATGATATTAGATATCATTTTGGGATTCAACTGCATTAAGTAAGTCATTCATGTATGACCATTTCCATGAGAGGTAGTCGTAACTGACTAATTTCTCATGATTTTTGAATAGTTCACTTAGCACTC
>APFE030346663.1:54948-72523 GCA_000404065.3 Pinus taeda | reverse complement strand
CGAGCCAATTTCTTTATCATGTGACCATTGTCCATTGTCAATTTGAAAATGAGTACTCTATTTTTTATACAAATTTTATGGTAGATGATTCTTTTTAATTTTGATGAGAATATTTTTTTAAATCAAAAATCTATGTTTGTACAATTCAAGAGTGCAATGAAAGGTTTAAGTTTACATTTTTATTGGCAAGGTTATTTGTAGCAAAATTGTCCATTTTCAATGTGTTTTTAACACATAAATGAACCTAATAATAATAATAGATAAGGTTAGTTTCAAATTATTGATTCAATCGATAATGTTTTGCAACTTGTCATCTCTAAAAACAATTGAAAATAATAAAAATTTAGAATAATACAATTTAAATAAAAAATTAAAAATAACAATAAAATTATTTTAATTTTTATATTAATAAATATTATATTTAAAATAAAATTATTATAACAGGGTTTATAAATAGTATTAGAAATTTATAATTTTTTTTAATAAATAAATAATCTCTAGAATTCCCCAATGGGGGTGCAGAGCTGGCAACACATGGTTGCGTCACCACATGACCAAATCCAAATGTTCGAGGTGTGGGGTATTGGCCTCCCAGCCCTTTCAGGAATTAATAGCCATGGAGAGTGATACAGTGGAGTGGGCGTGGTTAAGCATGTAACAAGCATTTTTGAGAATGTTGTCGAAGGTGGCGAGGTGAAATACGATGGAGCAATGGCGATCCTGGGTATTTGCATCTGTGTTTGCATTCGCATCTGGAGGAAAGTGATAGGTTGGTGGTCGGAAAGGCATGGCAAGCTGGTAAACCTAGTTGTTGTGGGCAGAGAGCTCTGTAGTGTGTTGGGGAGGGTGTCAGGCACAGGGAAGAGGGAGGATCCCATTGCTTGCAGAGTTGCGTTCTCTAGTGTGTTCGACGTATTCGGGTATGGAGAGTCCCTGCTTCGATTCTTGTGGTTAATTGGAAGTGTAGTAGTGGGATAGGGTGGTGGCGGTCGCTGGATCGGCCTTCAATCTTTGCGCAGTGGTAGCCGGCTTGCCCTCATGGCGTCCCTACTCATCCGCAACAAAAAACCAGGAGGGCCTGCTACCAAGTTTGGTTTGTCAAATTTTGCGAGTGGAAGCTCTTCAAATTTCTATTCTAATTTGGTAATAATTTGCTTAACATCGTAGGACTCCATTTTCTCAGAGAAAGCTCGAAAGATGGTGACATTCGGTGGATTGTATTCTGGGTAATTTTCATTTGGTGCGAGTGCTGGTCGATAGGGTTCAATTTGGAGTTGGAAGCTCCGTGCAATTCCCCGTCTAGGTCGACTACCATGAAGAGCCTATCGTGGAAGGCTTCCTCCTTTGGTCCTCTTGCTACTGAGGAATCACACGCCCAAGCGTTGGTTTCGGCTCCACCTCACCGTGGTGGCAAAACAGTTGGGAGCTCACGACGAGGTGTCGGTGAGTCGCGAGGTGGAGGAGGGGGAGGCATTAGGAGAGGCGAAAAACAGGGGATGAGTTGGGGGACGCGGAGAATAGTCATGGAAAAAGGAGTCGGGGTGGTGGATGTCGAGGTGGAGTGGAAAGCTGCCCTAGAGTCTTTGAAGCTCAAGAAGGGCAAGTCCATCACCAGTGTTGTGGGGAAAGATGTCGAGACCTCATTGTTAATCTAATGAATCGAATGGATGTTGTTGAACACATCCAGAGAGAAGAACAAGCACTGCAGATGGCAACCTTGGAGTAACTTCACTACTTCTAGAGTCAACTAAGGGAGCGTGTAGTTGTGGTGTGGAGAGGTCAGAATTTTCTCTTAGAGAAAGTTGAAAAGTTGGAGACCTGGATAGCACACTTCGAAGGGTATGTCTAGTGCGACTTCCGCCCTCTACCACCTCCTAGAATTACCTTGGACAACCCTACATCCATTGCTTTTGGTGACTAGTATGTTTTATGGAGTATTTTTTGTTTTAGCTGTGTTCTGGTGCCTATGGCCTAATCAGTTCTAGTTTATGCCTTTAGAAGCCCTTTGTATTTTTGTCATATGGTGAAATTTTTGGTCAACAAACTTGGTCAGGGTGAAACCACCTGTTTTGACAGCATCTCTATGTACTTATTTCTCCGAAATTAATAGAAGATTGACTTACAAACAAAAACAAAAAAAATCTCTAGAGCCAATCTATAATTTTTGAGATCTTACTTTAGGGAATATTATCATCAGAACATGATCTAAGTCACATGACATGAGGATACAGGGCACACAGAGAACATGTTAATACAAGTATTTGACACGAGATATGAAGACCTCGGAAACAAGACACATGAGACAAGTTCTACATATATGTGTGTGTGCACACATCTAAAAACACTGAAATATAGTGTGTGATCCATATTTGTTAGAAGTTAGAACATCTATAGATATGAATCATGATGATATTTATTTAATAATTTACTAATTTAGTTTTTAGAATTTTAAAACTCATTAGTTTATTAATTTACTACATCAATGATGTTCACATATCATTGTTCATGTTATTAATAAATGTTCAAACACATAAGAAACTAGAAATTTAGAAATATCTTGAATGATAAAATAAAACTATAAATTTAGAAGGAGAACTTGGATATTAAAACCATAAATTGCAGATTTTTCATTAAGTCATCAAAATCAAAATGTATTACATAGACAACGAACAAGGAATGCCACTGATAAATACAAAATAGGTAGGAATATCATAGCTCGTCAGTGGTACTGGGCATGACTCACTGCCAAATGCCAATGTGAACCCACAGAGCATGATTAAGTATGTAGCATAGAGATATGTTTTACACTGTGAAAATTTACCCACAAGTCCCTTCGTTTGCCTACGAATCAATGATACTTACACACTGAGTAGTATTCCTCTCACGAACAAACAGGAAATTGATAGAAAAAATGGAGAAAAAAAAATCAAAACGTGACGCTTTTACTTTGGGATTTTAGTGGCACACATGTCTTAAAATCAAGACACATTAGGGTATGTGTCCAACACAACCCAAACATGTTTCTTGATTTTAGGACATGTTGAAAAACGTGTTGGACATGTTTTATGGGTTGTATCGTGTTCAATACATGGAATACGAGACATGAGACCCCTAAGGGTCGTGTCTTGTGACTTAGAATATGATCAAATCCATTATTCATAGGTTTCAAAGAATGTGTATGCAAGCACCAGAGAAGTAGGAAACACAAAGATAGAAAGCAATAAGATTTGGAAGCAAGAGTTCAACAAAACCTACTATAGATTAATATTTTTTAGAACCAAAATATTAAGTCATGCAAAATAGTGTTGGGGATTTAATGATTTCAAGAGCTCAATTGAAATGATCGAGCTATAGCTAGACCAAGCTCTTTAGTCCCAGTGGATTGGTGTTCCAGAAAACAATAGCTCGATTAAGAATTTTCTTTTACCCTGCCAATAGCTTAATCAAGGGTTGTTAAACCCTCGATCGATTTATTTCAAATTTTACATAAAGTTCTCGATCAAGCTGTCAAGGGCCTAAAAAATAGAGTTTTAGGTCCCCTTCTACAGATTTATTTGCAATGCCATCTTTTAGCATGACGAACTTAAGGAAATATTTGTCCTCAGGTGACAAAGTTGACCATGTTGGATTCATGAATGAATCCTCTATCCAATGGCATATGAGTTTGACATTTTTGAATTCATATGATATTTTTCAAAAAAAATGCTTTAAGCCTTATGCTTGAATTTTTTTTGACAATTTTGAAGGGGTTGAATGAAAAATCAATAACATAAAATATACAAAACTAAAACATTCCAAAAAATTGCATTATCTTCATTTACAAGTCTTTTTCAAAAGAATATTCTTGGTTATTTAATTTATTTAAATAGTAGAAAAAATCATGCAAGAACACGTGTTTGAAAAATGCAATTTAAATATTAATTCACCAACTTCGAAAAATAATAAAAGATATAATTTCAAAAATTTATTTCAATATTCATAATTTAGTGCTCTCTCTGTGTAGATCATGCTTTATGCTTATATATATATATATATATATATATATTATATATATATAATATATATATATATATATATATATTATTCAAAACTGACCAGTTCATTGGCTAACTCCCTCGGACTAGTAGAAAAACCCGGTTAGACCTCCTCCCTCGCCAATTTTTTGGTCAAATCGAGCATAAACCAACCAGTTTATGATGGAATTCGGTGATTTTCCCATAAACCGGTTGATTCCGTCATAAACTAACCGGTTCACTGCCAGGTCAGTCGCGGACCCACCAAACGCATTTTTGGTGCTTCTGAAGTGGTTTTGAGGGAAACTAAGGGTTGTTTCCCTCCAAAAACAATCCCTGCAAGCTAATAAAATGAGGTATCTCCTCTCATTTGCCTCACACATCTCATTTGGAGTTTTTTTTAGCTTCATTGGGAGCTTGGAGAGTGGTGAGTTTTTGCTAGAGTAGTTATCTTGGAGTTGGACTTGGAGCTATTTTGGAGCTAGTTTGGAGTTGTTTGTGGAGTTGGCATCTTTAAGAGGAGGCTAAGGGAGCTAGTTTGCATCTCTAGGTAAAGATTTTCACTTGAAAACATCCATATTTCATTGTTATCCATGTATATAATTTGTTTATGTGTTCTATGCTATCAAATTTCAAGTTCAATTGTTAATTTTGAAGTCTTAAATTTTGCAGGCTAAATATGCCCTATTGTTTCCCCAAATTTATCTTAGGTTTTCCATTTTACTTAGCCGCAATATTTTTTTTTAATTTGCAGATTTCTTTCATTTGCAAATTTCAAATATTCCTAGCCACCATGCCTCCAAAAGCTAGAGACACTTCATGGGCTCATTGTGATGTGATTGATGGAAAAATGATATGCAATTTTTGAAATAAACCTATTGGATTGGGGGGGGGGGGTATTCTTAGGTTGAGACAACACTTGGTTGGGATAAGAGGCTAAGTAACGCCATGTGATGCACCAAAGGAAGTGATAGGTGTTGTTAGGGCTGAATACCTTGCCAAGTTTGAGAAGCTTGAGGAGAATAAGGCTAGGGAAAAGGCTATCCAAGAAGAAATTGCAAGGAAAAAGAAAAAATTACAAGCCATGAAAGATAGTGGGTATGATGACTTTGAGATTTAAGACTGCTCTTCTATCCCTTCCACTAATGACCCCTTTCACTATGTTCTTCTTGCTCTTGGGTCTTATCACCAAGGCAAACAATCTAAAGGAAAAAAAAAAGGATGGACATCCAAATTTATTTCTCAACCTCTGCTAATCCCACTTCCTCCCAACCAAGTCTAACTCAATGTTAACCCACTTTGGATGACCATTGGAAAAAGAAATGTAAATAATTTTATTTTCAATAGATTGCTTTATGGTGGTAAGATGTAGATATTTGATTTAATGGTGTCCGCTCACCTTATTACCAAGCTTTGTGGGACTTTGTTATAGTTGCAGGAAAGGGCTTAAAAGGTTCTAGTGTGCATAACTTGAGGGGAGTTCTTTTGCAAAAAGAGATTTGTTCCATTGATGAGTATTTCGCTGACTATAGAGAGTCATGGGTCAAAACAGGTTGTTCCATCATGTCAGATGGATGGACTGATGGAAAGAACCACACTATCATTCATTTTCTTGTTTCTTGCCCTCAAGGAACCATGTTTTTTAGATCAATTGATACATCTGATAAGGTGAAGGATGCAAACTTTCTATTTGAGTTTTTGGACGAGATTATTTAGGAAGTGGGGGAGGAGAATGTTGTGCAACTCATCACAGATAATGCCTAAAACTATGTTTTTGCTAGAAAGATGCTAAAGTCCAAATATAAGACCATATTTTGGACTCCATGTTCTGCACATTGCATAGACCTCATGCTTGAGGACATAGCTAAAGTGGAGTGGGTAAAAAACATCATAGAGCATGCCAAGTGCATCACAAAATACATCTACAACCACTCATGGGTATTGAGCCTAATGAAAAAAAACACTGGGGCAAAGAGATTATTAGAATTGCAATTACGAAATTTGCAACTCACTTCCTTATGTTGCAATGTCTCAATTCTCAACAGAAAAACTTTCAGAAAATGTTTTCTTCTAATGAATGGACTTCATCTCAGTGGGCTCGTAGACAAGGTGGAAAAGGCACCAAAAAGAAAATTTTTGACAATTATTTTTGGAAAAAACCTGCAGAGATTGTGAAAATTACTGAGCCCCTTGTTAAGGTGCTATAGATGGTGGATGGGCAAAGATTGTTCATGGGCTACAACTATAAGGCTATGGATAAGTCAAAGGAGTATATATGGGCAACTTACAAGGATAAATTAGCTAAATATGGGCGTATTTGAGAGATCATTGATAACAGATGGAACAATCCACTTCATCATCTTATACATGCAGCTAGGTATTTTTTGAACCCAAAGTATCATTATAAAGCTCGGCTAGGAAATGTGCAGGTTGGGGAGGTTAGAGATGAGTTATATGATTGCTTAGAGCGCATGGTCCCTAACAATGCCGACCAATTGGAAATACATAAACAACTTACTCTTTTCATTATGACAACAGGTAACTTTGGCAAAAACTTGGCAAAGATGGAAAGAGATGTTGATCAACTAGGTCAACAATTCCAATTTGTTTTTTTTTTAAGTTCAATTGTTTACAAATTTACAATTCAAACTATCTGTAAATACTTGTAAATAAGTAATGAAATGAACTAAGTTGCTAATTAATGTCTTTTTATTTACAACACATTGGTGGGAGTCATTTGGCAGTGAATGTCCTAAATTGCAAAAGTTTGCAGTTAGAGTCCTTAGCGAAACTTGCAATGCTTCAGGGTATGAGCGTGAGTGGTTTGTTTTTGAGCGTATACACATGAATAAGAGAAATTGTTTGGAACAAAAGTGGTTAAATGATCTTGTCTTCATGCAATAAAAACTTCGACTAAGGTGCAACCAATTGATGAACAAAAGCCCTGATTTATATCCCATTGTGTTGGACGGTATTGATCCAACATCATAATGGGTAGAGGAGACTGAACCAACTGAGTTTGATGTTGATTTTGATATTGACATGGAGCTAGTGGGGGTTGATCCCAATGCAGATCTAGTACCGCCATTGTAACCAAAATTAGTAACTGGATCAAGCAAAGGTAAACAACTAATGGAAGGCACTAGTCGTGCAGCTCAATCAACTCATGCTTCCATTAGGCCTAGTTCTATTGTTATTGGCCTACTATTGAGGTTGCAGATGAGGTTGAGGCAGCCTAAGACTTTGATCCAGATGATGTTTATGTAGCTCTTATTGATGATCTTGTGTCTAGTAGTGGTGATGACTTTGATCATGATGAGGAATGATCATGTTATTCACTGATATGTCCCTATAGACTTGTAGTCTTGTACTAGGTCAATGGCCTCATAGTTTGTAGCATTGTTTTTGGACTTTATACGCCATTTAGAGCCTCATTGCTTATGCATTTTGTCAATGATATGTATTGCACTCAATGCCATTTTGATATATTCACCTTAAAATGATATATAAATGAGCTAACTTTGCATATTGTGTCTTTATTGGTTTGGAATCATGGTTTTAAATCTTAAAAATAGTTTTTTTCACTAAAAAATAATTATTTCATGTATTTTTTTTTACCTGATTCATTGAGATCTTACCAGTCTCGGTTTGAAACCCAGATTATTGGGTGGACAAATATATATATGTGTGTCTGTGCGAAAAATTGCAAGGACAAATGTTTAATTTAATGGAAAATTGATAGATTATATAACTAGTATTTTTTGAAAAAAAATATCATTATGACAACAACATAATTCTCCACAAATTGTCTTTTTACTTCAAATCAAAATTCACAAAGCTTATATGAATTTTGAAAGCTTCAATTCAATAAAGTTAGGTGGTAAGAGTGTTTTGGTGGAAGTTGAAGTGGTTGATGCCCCTCTAGAGTATAATATTTTACTTCGGCATAGTTAATTGTACACAATGATAGTTGTAGTCTCATCAATATTTAGAAGCATTTTCTTTTCTCATCAGAGGAAAGTGGTCACTATTCATGAACATCCATATTACACACTTGATCTAAGAACCAATGCCAATGGCATGTGGATGTTTAAGTATTCTTCATTAATAAGTACATTTCATTTCCCCCATTAAACCCTTCCAAAAAAGTAGCTCCTATTTGAATGTTGAATGATCTCTTCCATCACCAGTGGATCCACTAGATTTCCTAATCCTTGAGTGGTGTTAAATCCTTTAGCAGTTACCTCTTATAGGGCCCAAATGCCACTTACTGTAGTAGAGATTTCATATTGGGATATCTACTCAACTAACGTTGAATTAGATATCCAATAGCATGTGGATCTTGGTCTATATACTTTCCCCACATGGGTTGTCATCCCATCCACTTTGCACAACTTTAGATACTAATTTGCCTTTGGATGAGGCCATCATTAAGATCATGGCTTTAGTTGATATTGTTTGGGAGGATATGCATCATTACTCATTGATTCTTCCCAATATCGAAAGGATGTAGGTTGACCTAAAAAACCTCATTTCTACTAATAATGTTGAGTGGCACTAGTTTCCCATTATGACATATGATGTGTTATCTAAAGGGAACTTGGAAAACATATCAAAGGCCATACCCATTAAAATATTAGTGAAACCAAGTGTACTGGAAAACATCATGATAGGTGTAAATTGTTCTCCTTCGGAAATTGAACTCTACACTGCCTTGTTCAACTAATTCCATGAGATGTTCACTTGGTCCTAGAAAAATTACCCCGTATTGACCCTTAGATCATCAGCCATGAGATCAAGTTGTATGATGGAACCAATCTAATTCGATAAAATCTCTACCTGGTTAATACTCTAAAAGAAATGGCTTACCTTCTAAAGTTTGATCATGTACATTGATAGGTCTTGCAATCTTCATGTCTCCTTCAAGCTTCTTCAATTTCTCCTCCATGTCCTTGGCCTTCTCCCAACAAGTCTTCTCCATATGTCCCAATTTCTCACAATAATGGCATATCTTCTTATTTCTACCTTTCTTGGCCAAAGTTTGATCAACATGCTTCTTCTTAAGGGTCTAGTCAATGCAATTGTGTTCTTTCTCCTCACTCCATTGTCAACCTCCTTCTCTATAATTTTATTAGCCTTTGCCCTTTAGCAAATGGGCATGTTGCTTGGCCTCAAGTTTTCCTTCATCAAACAATTTTCTCTATGCCCTAATTATTAAACCATAGAAAGAATCGGAGTAATGCTTGCCATCATCTTGTTGGCATTTGAATTGACACGGAGTATCAAACATAACACATCATAGGGTGCCTTCATATTAATCAAGAACATTGTTGTGCATTGACCATCTTTCTTAAAGAAATATTTTTTGCATTCATCCAATTTCAACTTAAGTTCCCTCACATAGGCCAAGTAGTCTTGAATTCCTTCAAAATAGAGAGGATCTAGGAAGATCAACTCTTTCTCAATCTACAAAACTTGAATTTCATTGATTTTATCAAATAGAGTCTTAATTTTCTTCTAGATAGCATTTTGGGAAATCAATCTCACTTGTATGAAAGTGAATCTCCCTAGAGATGTAGGTTGTTATGACTACTATAGCCTCATCCTTCTTCTCATTTATGAAAAATTTCTACCTGTTATCCTTCAAATCTAGAACCACGACTTTTCTAAACTACCACAACGCTTTAATCTTCAACAATGTTCCCATATCTTGTGCCTAGATACTATAGTTGTGGTCATTCAAAACCATAGGGTCTTGCTTAGAATACATAACATTAATACCATATTCAATCTACTAGTCAAAAACCTAAGTCAATCTATCAAACAAATCCAATTCATCAAGAGCAAGTACAATCAACAAGACATGGACCAAAAGTTAGATCTCAAACCACTAGCTCTAGTACCATGTTGGAGAATCAAAAGATTAGGTAAATTAAAGAGCTAATATTCCAAGAGAAAAGTGGGGGCTAAAGACACAATTACAACACTTATTCACAACCAAGCGTGACTCAACATATATCGCAGTATAGGAAACCAAAATATTTCCTTACACATCACACTACACAACTTGTTCCTAAATCAACTCATAAGGCCATCTTTTTCTAGAACTAAGATAATCTCAAACCACTAGCTCTAGAACCATGTTGGAGAATCAAAAGACTAGGTAGATCAAAGAGCTAGTATTCCAAGAGAAAAGTGGTGGCTAAAGACACAGTTAAAACACTTTTTCACAACCTAGCATAATTCAACATACACAGTACATAAGAAACCAAAAGATTTCCATACACAATACATTACACAACTTGGTCTTAAATCAACCCATAAGGCCATCTTTTTATAGTACCAAGATGTAAAACAACTCCCTTGAAGTGGGGAAGATGAGGTAAACATAGATCACTAAGGGCACATAACAAACTTCTTGATTTCTACATTGTTATGCACATCAGTCAACTACTATGTTCTAATTATTTAACAAGTTTAATGCATAGTTGACTATCCAATCAACAACTATGCTCGTATTATTAATAGATCAAGTAGCCAAAACTAATATTACATACTTTAGCCCTTGAGTTGAAATTAACAGAGACAGTTTCACAACCAAAAGGCAAGAAGGTTTTGGGAGGGAGACAGTTTCACAACCAAAAGGCAAGAAGGTTTTGGGAGGGAAAAGTACAACTGTCAAAATAATGTTTATGTACTTTTATCCAAATAAAGTGACTTGTGCTGTAACCAATGGTGAAAGGCTAGCCATCAAACCTTCTTCTTAAAGGGAACTGGATATAGCGCAACGAAATCCAAACAGACTCAACCTTGAGAAAGCCTTAGCTGTTGTGTGTAGTATAATATATTAGAATTATTAGTTAAGTATTAACAAATAACAATGAAAACATTAGTCATATTTCTAAGCAATACAATAAGTAACTCTTCCATAAGAACTTCAAATGCCTCACAAACTCTAGTTACCACTTCTTGTGGAACTTGATGCCAATCCACGTCAAAAAGATATAGCTCATCGAAAATATCGCAGTTGATAGCATCATAGAGATACCTCATCGATTTTGCTTAATAAACAAGAAAGACAACTGAACCCAAAAAAAATGGTTTATATCCGTAGGAATGCAACGTGCAGAGCTTTTTTGCAATTACGAGAATGGGCCTTTCCTGGACAAGCTGAGTGTGCTTACGTGGACCCCTACTTATTTCCATTGACTACATAAATCCCCATGAAGATAACTCATATAACAAATATAAATAGAAATGATAACATAAAGTTAGAAAACGAAAGCAAATTTTATCAAATTATCTTCGGCATACCTCCTTAAATCAAGATCATAAAACACACAAGTTTCACCGGTCATGTGGTACGATGGAAGTCCCAACCTCCCAATTACAATTGCCAAAGGATTTTCTAAACAAATGCTATGTAGCTTGCATATCATAGTTACCATACAATATCAAAAGGTTAAACCAAGTGATTCTCATAATGGCATATCTAATTACTGTATTGTACAGAAGTCAAGTGTTTAACAGAGGAAACTGAAACCCACCATAAAACTGTAAACCTGACTTACCATGAAAGACTATTTCAAATTTCAATGGGGAAGCCAAAAGAGTAATCTGTAACATTAATCTGCAAAAGGAGTGCAATAAACCTGAATATCTAAAGTTGCTCCTCTGCCAAACCTCAGTATCCTTCTTCATGTTTCTTCTAGAATAATAATGCTGGCTGTCAAGAATGTGTCCAGAAAAAACCCTCTTTTATGTTCTCAGACTTTCATCTCAAAGAAGCTTGTGTCAAAGGTCTCCCAAAACAATGGCCGGGTATAAATTCAAAAATGATGCCTCAAGAGTCAATACAATAAACCTGCTTACCCGGACAGTTTATTGGCATGTGGAAGCTGTCCATTGATTTAAGCTGCCAAGTTGCCAATGTCAGCTTTGGGTAGCCAAGTTTTCTGTGCTGGCTGTCAGCTGCAGTCCTTCAAAACTGTAGGGAAGGGCAATGGGAAGGGGCCAGGAAAATGTATCAGTGGAGACCATCAGGAAGAAAAAATTTCTGACTGAAAACCATTTACAAGTTCCAGCAGTACACTTTGATGGCTGAATATTGCACCCACAAACTATCTGTTTTGATGTTCTAAACTTTCTCAAAAGAAGGCCTTCCGTCCCATATCGATTCCTTGAAAACATTTCTATGAAAAGGACAACTCTGAAAATTTTCAAGATGTCCTTTCCAAGGAAGATTTGAACTTTCTTTAAGCCCCTTACTGTACTTTACAATAGTCCGTATATTTGAAATGAAGAGAAAACCAAGTATCATGGACATAAAAAATTCAAAAGAAATAAAGAGAAACCAAGTATAATGGACATAAAAAAGTTCAAAAGAAATGAAAAGAAAAACAAATTGTGTCATTAAAAAACTCAAGTGAAATCAAGTTCTCCATGTCTTGTATCAAACATCTCACATGGATCCAAAGCCTCTAAACCATATGCACTTAACCAAAGATCTATCAATCCCAACAGTGGATGGTACTCCCATTTATACCAACCATCTTTACTGTTTAAGATAGCGTGCTCTCATTCAGGTATTTGAAATTACTACTCTTGCATATTCTCTGCCATATTTCTGTAAAAGCAAGCTTACAATTGCTTGATATGCGTTGTTTTATATTGATAGAAAACAAGCATACCATAAAGCAAAGTTTGAGCACATTGGCAACTGGTTCCAAGGTTCATAAAACTTCAGCCATCGCAAGAAAAAAAGGCAACCTTGATGCTGAGGGATTCTATACTAGAAATAGGGGATTATATATCAATTTGCAGTATTGCAAGAGATTATTTAATGCCACTTTTCATAACTTATTCTAGGGGAGATTTCCTCAAAAAGGAGTAAACCATTCTATTACACCCATTTCTACAAGGTAAGCTATTCAGGTATTATGTACGCAGATCTGATACGAAGGCTCTTTGGGAAGAGCTTCTTAGGAAAAGTATCTTACAGATACTGAAGCCCAGATTAATCAAGTTGCAATGGGTTTGAACAAAAACAGGATGCACGTTGATGTACACTATGTAATCCAGTTTGTCCTGCTAATCCAAGAGTGGCTTATTTCTTTGAAATTATGGTTCTATTAATTCTATGGGATTTCATTGGCTAAGAAGTCCTGTCAAGTTCTTGTGTACTGCAAGAAAGGTCAGAAATACGTGGGAGTGACACCTTCAAATAATTTATGTAATTGATATTACCCCAAGAAAGTGCCTTCAGGCAGGTGATAATGTAACTGTAAATAATTCCATCTAATACCCTGAAAGATGTGAAAATTCATTGTGCCTTGCAATCTGGATAGTGGTCCCTGACCTTGCTTTGAAAAAATCCAAAAATTACAGCTAGTTTTTCTCTGAAATTGCAGAGCATGGGTTTCTTCACCACCATTTCCCAACCATGCAATATTTTGTATTAGGGGCATATCCTGCCCCCTTCATCTGCCTAGACAATGTCAAACGTTGGAAAAAAATCAGTTACTCAGTGTCATCTGTCTTCTGCAAGAAAACTATGAACCTTGTTATCTACCTCAATGAAGCTGCATCCTGGTGACTTCTTCAGGCACCTGCCTTTCATCATTTTCCTCACTTTTTCTACATCATCCCACCTCCCAGAGGCAGCATAAGTGTTTGAGAGCAATATATAGTGTCCAGTATTTTCAGGCTCCAAGTGAAGAATACATGCTGCCACATGTTCTCCTAGCTCAATATTGCCATGAATTTTGCAGGCACCAAGCAAGGCTCCCCACACACCAACATCAGGTTCTATTGGCATTTTTTCAATGAACTTAAGTGCATCATGTAGATGCCCAGCACGGCCAAGAAGGTCAACCATGCATGCATAGTGCTTCACGTTGGGTGCGATGCAATATTTTTGAGTCATGAAATCAAAGTATTGCCACCCTTCATCCACCAGGCCTGCATGACTGCATGCAGATAAAACAGAAACAAAGGTTGCATGATTTGGCATTACACTAGTTTCCTGCATTTGGGAAAAAAGCTCAAGTGCGTTCTTTCCATGCCCATGCATTCCATACCCCCCAATTATTGCACTCCATGAAACGACATCTCTTTTAGGCATCCTGTCAAATAATTGATGAGCGATTTTGACATTCCCACATTTGGCATACATGTCTAGGAGAGCCGTACCAACAGAAATATCTGAATCAAATCCACATTTGATTATGTAATCATGGATGCCCTTTCCATGTTGCAGAGCCCCTATATTGGCACAAGCTGACAGAACACTCCCCAAGGTAACTGAGTTAGGTTTCAAACCCGATAGTTGCATTTGGAGAAACAGCGTTAGGGCTTCCATAGAATGTCCATTTTGGGCACTGCATGCAATTATAGCATTCCATGAACCTGTATCTCTTACACGCATTTCATAAAATAAATGCCATGCCATCTCTGTGTTTCCACACTTAGCGTACATTGCTACGAGAGCATTCCTGACAGAAACATCCGAGTCATATCCATTTCTAGTTATATAATCATGCATCCATTTACCTTGTTGCAGAGCTCGTAAATGGGCACATGCTGACAGCACGCTTACCATGGTAACCGAGTCTGGTATCAAATCTGTCTCCTGCATGCTATGAAATAGTTGCAAGGCCTCATGAAAATGTTCATTATGAACGTACCCTGCAATCATTGCAGTCCAAGAAACCACATCTTTTCTAGATATTTTATCAAACACTTGGTATCCATCATCTAAACTCCCACACTTGGCATACATAGCTATAAGGGAATTCCCCACAGCGACATCCAGCTCAAATCCTCTTCTAATTATGTAACCATGCATCATCTGAGCTTGTTGTAGAGATCCTAAATGGGTACATGCCGGAAGAACACTTAACATGGTTACACGGTCCGGTTTCACCTCCTCCAACTGCATTTGATCAAAGAGAGCAAGGGCCTCAATGGAAAGTTCATTTTGAACATACCCGGCAATTATTGCATTCCATGTAACCACATCCCTTTCAGCCATACAATCAAACACTCTACCTGCAATATCTATAAATCCACACTTTGCATACATAGCTACAAGGGAACTACCCACAGAAATATCAGTCTCGAACCCACCTCTAATTATGTAACCATGAATCGCCTTACCTCTCCGCAGAGCACCTAACGCAGCACATACAGGAAGCACGCTGACCATGGTGACCACGTTGGCCTTGACATCTGTCAGCTGCATTTGACGAAATATCTCTAATGCTTCCTCCGCAACTCCATTCTGAAGACAAGCAACAACCATAGCATTCCATGAGGCGGCATCTCTTTCAGACATGTTATCAAACACTTGGCGTGCAAACTCCAATCTCCCACACTTTGCATACATATTTATCAATGCAACACCCACAGCAACATCTGATTCGAAACCCATTCTACCAATATGATAATGAATCTCCTTACCCTCTTGCAGAGCAGATAGCCCGGCACAAGCCTTGAGCGCAAAGGGAAACGTGAATCTGTCTGGCCATATACCTTCCTGCTGCATTTGGCAATAGAGTGCAAGGGTTTCCTCAAAGAACCCATTTCTGGCATATCCTCTGATGATCGCATTCCACAAGAAAATGTTTCGTTGACATATTTTGTCAAACACTTGGCGTGCATTCTGCAGCCTACCAAAAAACGAATACAATCCCACAATCTTGGTTCCTAAGAATATATTCTGATCCAATCCAGTTAAGAGAATATGGCCATGCAGTTTCTGAAGAGCTTTGATATGTGTACATGAATTAAGCAGAGAAGAATACACATATGCATCGGCGTTTGTATGAAGGAAAGTCCATCTGTAAACTAATTTGGGTAAATGTTTTAGTCTTGCTGGTTGTTTAATAATACGAAGAGCGAAGCGCATAATGTGATGAATCTGCTTTCACCATGCAATGCTGACCAGCTATATGAATTTGGTTTCTTCTTTCTCATGAATAATTACTGTAGAACTGTGAATACAATCAAATGTACAGCTCGTAATGAAAGACAATAAACGAATTTGCTTGTACTTACTAACTATCCATGTTAGCAGTGGCGATGAGGTACATTTTCAGTGATACCAGATTTTAAGTAGATACAGTTTAAGTGGATTTAAACAGTATGGGTTTGCTCCTTGCAAGTTAAGGAGTTAGAACACAAAAATGGTAGATACAGTTTGAGTGTGTTTAAACAGTATTTTGTTTTTGCTCTTTACAAGTTATGAAGTGAGACCAAAATTAGTATGGTGGATTGAAGTGAGACCAAAATTAGTATGGTGGATCAAAATGCTTTGACAAATGATTCTTTATATGATTTTGCCGAAATACAAACAAGATTATGGATTACAGAGATCTGAATTTTTTAATCAATAAATTATTAAAAAAATATAGAAGGGTATGGAAGCATTTGGGAGGTTTATAAGAGGATTCTACAATGTATTCGTGAGTTTTAAAGACATACCAAAAAAGGATGACTGTTTAAAATATATGGATTATTAACTTATAATTTCCATAATATTTACAAATAATTTATATGAGAAGTAATCATAATTGTTTTTTTTTTTTTGAGTTTTTAAGCAAAATTTTGGTTGGAATCTGTTCAAAAAATTAAGACTAATTCTGTATAATTCTCTAAAAAATTCTTAGTCATTTCTATGTGATTTTAATAAATGTTTTATTAATTTTAAATCAATAAAAAAATAATAAATTTTTTTAAAAATCACACTTCAAAACTACTATTTATATAATTCTTAAATCATTAATCCAGTTAAACATAATCAAACAAAAAGGAACATTAAGAGCTTTGGACCCCTTTCCGAGTAACAAGAAAGGAGTTTAACGAAATGGATGTTTAGATGTGGTCATCTTTTACTTGTGATGGGCCATTGTCAGGACGGTATGTAGTTTTGTTCATAATTATAAGTTTTTAATTTATTACATGTAAAAATAAAATAAATAAAAAATATTCTATATATATTTAATTTTTAATGAATGAATATAATATTTTATATATATATACTAAATCGAAGAGGTAGAGTATGTATGTTTTTATAGATTTAGCAATTTGTGTGCGAAGGTGGGCCTTTGTTTCACAAACAACGGGTTTCATACACCAATTTGGTGTCTGATTTGGTCGTGATTTTAAAATTGGATAATAATAATAATTAAAAGTAGTTATGCATTTTATTTTGGATATATAGTAATATTGTAACAAAGTCTATTTATAACTGTTTATCAAAAAGTTTATTTGAAATAAAGAAGAAAGAAATTATTTTAACGTCCACGAGGCTAAAGATAGCTTATGGGGTAGATTGCTTCTTCATCTGCTTGATGTATTGGGGCATTTTTCTATGAAGCTTCACAATAAATGCTCCCAGCTTCTTGACAAACCCCTCGCTAAATAGATTATCCCAAGAGCTAGCTGCCAGGATATTTGCATAACTTCCTTTGTTGTCTTTGAAGGCCTTACATTCTAAAATGAAATGTTTTTTTGTTTCCACTTTTCCGGAAGAACAAAAAATGCATACTCTTTCCTCCCAC